>VDFB02183718.1:0-25566 GCA_007258455.2 Sequoia sempervirens
TTTAAATAATAAATGTAAGTCTGATTCTTGGATGCTCTCCTAGAGCGATAAATCACGTATAATATTTGAAAATATATATATGTATGCCAAATGTGTTTCCCCAAATGCAAGTCAAATGCAAGAGCATATGGTTTTGTAGTGTTATAGATACAACATATCCATAAATTAATGTAATTGAAATTCTAAGTTCTTCAACACATATAATATGAAATTGATCAAACTATTAAACTACATGAGAAATAAATGAAAACAGTAAATGCATATGTATGTGTATTTGTAAATGTAGGTGTAAAATAAATAAGAATAATGAAAATTATAAAAGAATACAAGGAAAGGTCTCCTCCCTTCTTGGTAGTGATAACCTCCTCCACACACAACCCTTAAAATTATGAATAGAGGAATATAATCTTTGAAGAACTCAAATTTGATTCTCTCCTACTTGATGTGATTAGTCATTTTATCCTTACAAATATTTATAGTGATTACTAAAGGCACATAGATCAATTCTTTATAATAGAAGAATTTGATCATACTTTTCTAATGATGGCATTATGAAACCTTAGGTTAAATGAATAATTCTTGCTAAGTTATTTTAAATCTTCATGTCCCAGCAAGTATAAGAGAGGCCCGGCTGCTATTGTGCTGGATACCATGGAGAAAGGCTAGTCTTTGGGCTCTTTCATCAATCATCCTACCTTAAAACATACCAAAAGTCTCCTAGCAATTAGACATAGGAAGATTTAATATGACTTAAAAAAAAATTATTGCCAAAGCATAAACTTATGATGACTTAACCAAGCCAAGTACACACTCCCTCCCCATTAACCACTTAGACATATGGAAATTAAATGTAAATTTGCTGCTATTTTTACTCATGTAGGTGTCCAATAAACTACTTGGTGGTGTTTCCCTTCAAGTTTATTTACTTGAATGAAGAGCAAAAGTCCTTTGATTACAATTAGAGAATGCATTTGAGGCCTTGGTTGTGTAACTGGTGGACCATAGTCACATTTAACACTTGTTACAAAGTTTGGGAGTTAAAATGTTAAGTAGATTTGATTTGTGATGGACACATTTGGACGGTAGTAACAATAGCTTGCAATCTATCAATACTTGATTACCTTATAACCTGTGAAATTCTAGCGATGAAATGATAGATTAATCATAATGTCACCTTGGGATCACATCACCATGAAAGAACTTCATCCAACATCCTTATGAGTGCAGGTACCACCAAATAGGTATTTGTCAAATCTCTCTTCCTCGAGCGAGGGAAATTCAGGAAGAGAAGAGGAAAGCGAGACATGTAGTATGTCTAAAAGGGGGAGATCAACTAGAGGTCAAAATGTTAGAAGAAAATTTTGAAAACACATGGAATTTTTTCTTGCTAAAGGGGGGTCATGTTCTTATGATGATGAGAGCATAGGCGACGTCGAGGTTCCCTTGAGGTACAAACATCTATGGAAACAATGGGTACCCAAGGAACTTCCTCCAATAAACACTGATTTTTGTGTCAACGAGAGGATATATCGCATAGCACCATCGTCATTAAATGGTTTGGGCCTATTTTGCATGGACGGCATAAAGGTCTGTTACGACAAATTTACTGAATTGATGGAGTATGTCGGACCCTATTACAGTTACAAAGATTGGATGCAATTGGTTCGATATACACGAAATATGCGTAGGTATGCACTGTCAGCAAATTATATACAACTAAAAGATAAGGATCAAAATAAAGGAGTGGCTATGTACATTGATGGAAGGCCAAAAGTATTAGGGAATATTGTAGGGTTTATAAACAATACATAACTTGGGTCAACAAATAAGCAACCCAATTGCATATTCGAGGCGCATGAGCGAAACCGTGTATTCGTATGTGCAATAAAATCAATAACCGCATGGGAAGAGTTGCTAATCGATTACAATTTGAATTGCTTAGTTACAAACACAGTTACTATGGGGGTGGTATGTACTATGTACCATTTTACCCAACCTCCAATTAATGACTCCAATATACCATTTTATTCTTTTTTTTTCGTAAGTCTATTGGTTTCATTTTGGTAATGTTTTTTTATATTTAATTTTTGTCACAGCAGGACATTGATCGTATGGAGAAGGCTCTAGCCCAAAGCATAGATTGTGATGTATCTTCAGGCGCTTCTACCCGATAGTTTTACCTCATTGTAATTGTACAAATTAGATACGATCAAAATGTTTTATTATTATGTTTTTTTCATAAGTTTTTTGGGTTAACTTCGGTAATGTTTTTAATATTCTTGTTGCAGTCGACTGATCGAGGAAAGGCACCAGCAGTAGAGGAGAGCATCCATAGTGAGGTGCAGTCAATATTTTGTGATGATAACATCGCTTATTCAGCAAACCCTCTCGATACGATAAAGAAGATCCCAAAAAAATGCAATGAAGAAATGGTTAAGTTGATGCTCATAGTGCCTCAAACAGATGAGATAAGAGAGAGGGTTAAAATATTGACTGAGAGATTACAAAACTTGCAAGTAAGCTATCATGAGGTCTTTAATTATTATAACATAAGTTCATTCATGATTTATATTTTGTACTATTTTATGTCATGAACTAAAATATGTGTTGTTTTTACAGGGTTATTTTCCTACTCATGATGCTCCTAGCCATGATCAGGGTACTGCAAGTGTTGCCCGAGGAGTAAGGATTGGTACAAGTGTCCATCCTGATCTTCCTACGCATACATCACATCATCTGACCCCATCATCTATGCCTATATTATTGTCTAAAATTTGAGCAACACATACCATGCAGTCATCCGTTAATGCACCCTCTGGCAACGAGCACATACCAGAACATGCGTCAGGACATGTACCTGGGGATGTAGGGGCCACTAGTATTGGTGATGTTTTAGCAACATTTCCTGGATCTTCCTATATTACTAGTATGGGAACATTACCGGTCACACTTGTGGTGACCGAGGATTTCGTTCCCATAAAGATAGAGAAGGTCCCAGGTACTTTAAAATGTTTTAATTATTATTATATATAATCCAATTGAAATTTACTTATTGATCGCTCTTTTTAGACTATTGATCCCATGATCATTTTGTAGGAAATGATGTTTTTTATAAAAATCTAAGTGATATTACATTGGAGCTCTTTCAGCCCACCATACGTACATGGTGGAATGCCCAAAATCAAGATCTAAAAGATGAGCTCATGAACCGTTTAGTTGTGTTGTTCGGTGATAAAACATTCAACCGAACCAAGGTCCTTAAGAAAGCTGGTACCTATCTAAAGTATGCAAGGGACCAATATAGGTCACATTTAGAGAAGAACAAAAAGTACGAGCATCCCCCCATGATTCTGGAGAGGGAGTGGAAGGACCTGGTGTCCGATGGAAAGGAGAAGGCTCAAAAGAAAAAAGGAAAGACACCACCGGGCCAAGGAAGGTATGTGATACAATCAACAAAGTAATTATATACTAGTTACTCTTTCTTTTTACATAATCTAACGTATTTCAAACTTTTCATAGGCTTCCCAACACATCGAAGGCAACAAAGGCAAGACTAGAAAATCACGGGCAACACAAAATTGGCTCTGGTGGTTATATGAAATTAGTCGTATGAATTGTAAGTATCAATAAATGAAATATTGCATCCAAATTATAATAAATTGAAAACAATTTTGGTCTTATCATGTACCATAGAAGCAAAATTCATGATCTTATGCAAAAATTTAGGGCTCTAAATTCAACAGAGTTCCCACAGAAGAGGACCTGAAGATTGCCTTCCAGCAAGGCTATGGAGTCATGGCTGAATGCCTAAGATTCTTGATTGGGCAAACACAATCTGCCATTGCATCCAACACGCAGGTAAATAAACTCAATAAAGTTTATTTAAAATTGAAACTTGTGCAATCTATTCAATATTAATTTCCACCATAAAGTAATTACATGCCTATTTGTTTTAAACATTCAAGCAATGATAATACTGCACATGACATTGGAATGCAGCCTGGTGAGGGTGGAGCACAACCTGCAGATGGTCATGGTGTGCATCCTGGTACTTTAGAGCATGTAGAGCGTGATCAACATGTTGAGCATGATCTGGCTAGAGAAGATTAGGAATATGATGTGGCCCCATCAAGTAAAGACGACCACTCTAAAGTTCTTTTAAACATATTTAATTGCAATTGGTGTATTAATTAATGTAACCTTTCATGTT
This sequence comes from Sequoia sempervirens, assembly GCA_007258455.2. Classification (NCBI taxonomy): domain Eukaryota; kingdom Viridiplantae; phylum Streptophyta; class Pinopsida; order Cupressales; family Cupressaceae; genus Sequoia; species Sequoia sempervirens. The sequence continues at coordinate 4,211 of VDFB02183718.1, forward strand.
TCAGATTTAGAGCATGTAGAGCGTGATCAACATGTTGAGCATGATCAAACTGAAGATTAGGAACATGATGCTTGGCCCCATCAATTAAGAGGACCACCCTCATGTTCTCTTAAACATATTTAATTTCAATTGGTGTATTAATTAAGTATGACCTTTCATGTTTCAACTACAGATTCCGATTTGATTATTCCAACAAGTTGACATGGTTATAAAAAAAATTAAAGATTTATGGTCTTGGGTTATTAGGTAGAAAGAACCACTCTAATGTTCTTTTAATTAATGAAATACTTGTAACAATAATAATAAACATATCAGTTTATCATTTCTTTCTTATTGCAACATAACCCCCCTGTAGTGACGTCCACGTCATGAGCAAACAACTAGGCATACATTAAGATCATGAGAAGAGGTGGAGCAACAAGGGGTGTGAGATATTGATTTAAGTAATTCTCCACCCATTTTGTAAGCTTTTAAAATAAACAAAAAAAGTAATTACTAAATATATCATAACCTTCATATTTTTATGTGTATGGCCGAAAGAATGAATATTATATATTAATAGATAGATATAAATATATTAATTAATAGATATTATATATTAATGAATAAAGATATTATATGTTATTAATGGATGAATGAATATTATATGTTATTAATGGATGAATGAATGAATGTTATATGTTATTAATTGATGAATGAATGATTGATGTTATATGATTAGGTACTCAGGAATTGAGAGTGATGAGGAGGGGAGGGGCCGATGAACTACTTGATCCGTGGTTGGCTGTTAATAGTAGAAATATTAAAACTATTCCTTTAAAACAAAGAAATAGTACACTTTTCAATATAATAAATGCATCGTTTGAAGCATCAAACCAATATGCAAACTGTATGTATGATCAGTCGTCAATCTCTGCGATGGTACATTTCAACGAATATTTTATAAAAAAAAAATTGCATTGTTTCGTCGCAATTTCAACGAAACCCATCGACGAATCGCCGAAAAGGTTCGACGAAGTTGCTATAGCTGCGACAAAGGTTTCGTCGTAACTCCTTGCCCATTGTGTCGCACTTTCGATGAACTTTTGGTGTTGTTTCGATGCTACTACTTGCCCATTTTGTCTCACTTTTAATGAAATTTTGGTGTTGTTTTGATGCTACTCCTTGCCCATTTTATCGAAATGGCGATGAACGTCTAGTGTTGTTTTGACACTACTCCTTGCCCATTTCATCGAAATGGCAACGAACTTCTGGTGTAATTCGTCGATGGATACACGAAGTTTTCGTCGATATTCTGATGAAAGTCTGAGTCATTTTAGGATGTCGACGACCGACCAATCTGCGTCGTTATTTTGATGTTTAATTCGTCGTCGGCCTTTCGATAAAAAATAGCGATGAAAATATTTTCATCATTTCGTTGCTCTTTCGACAAATATTTTTCAAATGACCAACGAACATCCATTGGAAAATGGTGTCAAATTCAGTAGTGGAAGAATTGACTTAAACTAGAGCAACCTCACAATAACATGCTCAAATGCTTAAAAAATCATGGACAAAATGAGATTTTTTTGGGTAGAATTGACTTATGCAGCCACCACTGAGTTTTTGGCCAATTATTTGGCAATTAACTCATAAACCTGAAAGACTCACAAGTTTACCAAGTTCTTATAATTTTTTTAGCCATGGTTTGGACAACACAGAAAAACACCTAATGAGAAATAATTAGGAAACCCGAGTTAGAACTATCATTCTCATGTTGCTTGTTTTTTCAGTATCATGTTACTTTTTTTTAACTACAGTTCCTATCTTTTAATGCATGTTACAGTAACATGATTTTCCTTTTTTCTTCTTTTTTTCCCAATTTCTTAAATTTTCTATGCTCAGCCATAATAGATGACCAGCCATATCCCTAGATAAACAATCTCTCTATTAAGTAGATGAAAATGTTTTTCCTAATATATTTAACACTTGAATGTGGAGGACTATCTATTCAAAGACCCAAGGCAAAGTTTGTTTGAGTATCATCTGTCATAGTCTCGTGCTGTTGTTTTTTCAGTCTCATGTTGTGATTATGTAACAACCATTTGATTTTTATTTATTCCACACCCACTTAGAGCAAGAAAACACATTACTCTAGTTAGTATGTCTGTTAAGTGCAGACTAAAAGTACAGATGAGGGGTCAATTTACCACTTGCAATGTCTATATGAAATTTGAAACCTTCAACTTCCGTTGAAGGCATTCAACAAAACCAATAGAGCTGAAGCATTAAAAATTCAAATAAAGTTGTAGACACAGTACCCATCATTTTTTTTCTTTCAGAATCGAATCCATTTCTTGGTAATATGCAATCACAGTTTTATGGTAGTGTAAACTTTTTCATTCTCATAAATAGGCTAAATGTAACTTTTTAGCTCCCATCTTAATCAACATACCTAAGTTAGGCATATGAGACACCCATGTAAAATTCCATAATTGTAGCACTTATATTTGAAACTAGCTCAGGGATAAACACCACCTTGCTAATTGACCTACAACAAGACTTACATCATTAATCTTGTTAGATTCCAATGGTTAGATCCTAGAGATTTAAGAAATTATGGATAGATTTAAGCTAGCTCACCTTGTACTGAAAAGTTATAGAGTACACAAGAAACATAGCATACATTTTAGTATGATAACTACAATATACACATATACACATGTATATGTATGTATGTGTGGACATGTATGTGTATGTACTTGAGTGTACATACATGTACATGTGTACACAATATATGTAAATGCATGTGTATGTACATACATACATTTTTCCTAAATTTACATTTCTATAAATTCAAAATTGAAAACCCCAAATTTTTAGTTCACCATATGTACATGTACATGTATACATATATGTATGCATGTGTGTACATATATATGTGTATGTGTGTACATGTATACATTCATGTACATAATGCACATACATGTATGTGTACATATATATACATACATGTGTACATGTATGTATGTATTATATATACATATGTGTATGTGTGTATGCATGTATATATATATATATACATATATTATGTGTGTGTGTATATGTATATACATATATATACATACATTTTATGAATACATGTATACGTACATATACTTAAGTATATATACATAAATATATATATATATATATATGTACATGTATATATATACATACATATATATATACATATATATATATATATATATATATATATATATACATAATAGTATATATATGTATAGAACATACATACATATATATATATATACATATATTACATACCGCACATACACATATATACATGTATACATGTACACACCCTCCATACATACATTTTTAATACCGTAGCTGCCACATAAGTATGTATATACACCGTCTTGTTGGTCTGCAGGGGTTGTCAAATTTCTTATGTTATCTAAGTTGTTACAAAAGGTGAACTATTGAGTTAAGTTCATTGAAGAAGAAAATAAATTATATGATGAAATAAACCATTCCATGCTTACAAGGCCAAGGTTTCTAATCAAACATAGCATTCCCTAGGCCTAAATTCATCTTTCATGAAAGAAAAAGATGATATCAAAGGAGATATTGTGCCTACAAAATGTACAATGTTTATATTTTATTCCTAAGGAATTTATTTCAAAGAATTTTAGTTATTACTTTAATATGTTTTAAGTTATCGAAAAATTAAGGAAATGTTAACCTTTTTATTTAGTGTTTGATTTAAAAAATAATTGATTACAAAGAAAGGCTATATATGTGACCAGTTGTAATGAAGAGTATTTTTTTATTTTGATCTAATTTTAGTATAGAGTGGTTGAAAGGATAAATATATTTTTTCCATATTTTTTCTTGGTTGCATATTACATGCATATATGATTTAATAGGTTCACATAGAGATAGATATAAAGTTTGAACTAGATCTCATTAGATACATTTAAATTTAAAAATGTTTTCTAGTTTTGAAACTTGAAATTTTTTTACATTTAATTTAAATATATATTTTTTTTAGTTTTGTAAATTTTCAATTTAAATTTGTTTAGTTCATCATGTAATTTTGTTTTAATGATATGCAGATCTCTATCTATTTATATATATCATGGTTGATGAGGGATCTCATCATTCCCCTCATTCTGAGCGAGAAGCTCAAACTAGATCAAATATATTTCAAGATAGTATTGCTAGATTAGACAATGCTCTAAAATGTTTAGAGCAAACAATTCACAACTCCCCCAATTTGGCTAATCGAGATAGATTATTCACTATTAGACAAGAGATTATTAAGATGATCGAGACAATTCGATCATACAATCCTTATGATGAAACCAACATTGAGCAGTTTTATTTTTCTCTTGCTAGGAGTGTTATTGGCATAGTGAAACATAGAGAAGTTCCCAAATTAGTTTTAGGTGAAATTGTGTTATCCATGTTCCCATTTTATAGAGGAAAAAATAAAATTAGAGGATATGTGGTTACGAGGTATGAAGATCCTCTTGTTGTGCCATTCATATACCCTAGATGGTTGGCAACACATCATAGATGGCCTCACAATGACAAGTTGCCACTGCATTTTGTCAAACAGTTATATGCAAAATTTCATTTACATATAGAGGTGGACTACACATCTTATCTTGAGCATGCTAGCCAAGGTAAAGGTCATTTTTCTGACAAACCACATTTTAGGCCTTCAAATTTTCCATTGTCTGTGGACAAGAGGGCATTAGTTGGCCCAAACCTTTTGGTTTTACCAAACGTTTGGAATTGGCAGCAGGAGGGGAGGCAGCAATAGGCTCCACTCAAAGTCATATTTTTTATAACATTGCCTCTATTACGATGTAGATTGATCAAATTTCATTTGATCGATTTGGTAGATACTTATTACGCTTGTGAATAAACATTCCTCCCACTGAGGCTACATTTGCATTGTATGATCCATTTATTAGTGTCGATCTACCTACTCTTGCAGATGTCAAGCATATGACCCACATGATTCTATGTAATATGTGTACACTCTCAATTTTGGATTTACTAGCAGCATATCAGGTTATCAATGAGGACCATGGGTTGCTCTTGACAGGGTACCAGATTTTATTAGACAGCGATATCCTCATACACATACGAGCCACGGGGTGGCAAATGCAACTTAGGATATTCCACATCAGCCTACAGAATCCCATGCACATCATGTTTCTATTGATCCTTTAGCTTGTCCAGGTAGTCGTCAAGATGTTACAGGTCACATTGAGGCTACTGTGACACCTGATCTTGTCCATGGGACATATAGTCGGCTTCTTTTTTCCACTGATATTGTACATGCTACAGAGCCCCCTGCGATGTCTTTACATTCTCGTGAATTTAGTGACATTGGTAGAGCCATCAAGTAGGCACGACAGGTACTTTCAATTTATAATTTAAATAAATATATAAAATTGTGTTCTAAAAAATTATGTAATGCATTAAATTAAAAACTTCTAGTTGTTTAACTCCTGATTGAAATTGTGTACTTGAAAATTTTAAGCAGTATGGCGAATTGTCAAACTTTGGAAATTTGGAGCATGATGGCAATCCCGTGTAGTATGCAGATGAGGTACATTTAAATTTAATAAAAAAATTAATTACTTGATGTTTAAGTTTGAACACATTGAACTCAAGTACATTGTAATTTTAGATAATTTTACATATATGTACTTGAACACATGCAGGGGTTGGGATGAGGCTCAAGACACAGATCAGGAGATCTTGGATTGGGACATGGATCCACACATCTTGGATCAACAGAGTGATCGTTCCATGGATCGAGGGAGAGTTCGAGGGAGAGATCGAGGGATAGATCGGGCCAGAGATATGATGATTTTATTCATACTAGACATCCCTCTTTTTGAGATTTTTTTTATTGTATTACATGTTTGAGATCATATTATTACATGTTGGAGACACTTTTTATAATTTATGTATTGAACATTTGCACATGTGTTGTACTTATGTTTTATGGTACACATATATACTTGTTATGATTTACATGTCACATTCATACATTTATGTTTTATGGTCTGAATCTAGGTTTGTTATATATGTGCATTATTATGGTTTGATGTTCACTTACATTACATCTATAAATACATAGTGCATTAAATTAGTTTATGGTTTTAATTATTTAGCAAGGAACAAGTACCTTTATTAAAATTTAAATTATGGTTTGTTCAAATGCACTTGCTGTACATATATATTTACATTGTGAAATCAAAATGTTGTCCACTATGTAATGGTTGCTATTTGTAAATTTAAAAAGATGGACATGTATGTATGTAATTAATTTAAATAAATAGTTCAAATGAATTTTTCTTTAATAAATAGGTCAAGAAATAGAAAAAATTGAATGCAACTATGCTTGAGATTAATGCTATATTTTAAAGTAGAACATAAAAATGCAATTGGAAATAGATGATAGTTCTTGAATTCTTTAAAGCTCTAAATGTTCATTTTTAAAGTCAGTCTAGGTTAAATACATTTAAATTGTGCATATATCATGATATACATGAACCTACGAATTCCATACATATATATATATATATATATATATATATATATATATATATTCAAGTGTTCACTTAAGAATTCCATATAATTCAATGAAAGCATGTAAGCTATAAGTGGAGTTGAATGTAAATGAAATCAAATTTCTAGTCTTGAAAGTTTAAGAATTCCATGTGGAACATTTATATATGTGCAATTGGAAATTGATATATTTAAATCTTGAAAGTTATGCACATTTAATATAAGTATCTAGATCTTCCTGGATGACAATTCTATATAAATTAAAAATTGATCAATCCATATTTAATTGTACTGGAAAGATGGACCATTACATACATGGTCTCAAGCTATACATGGTAAACAAAGTTAAATTGATTGCAAAATGTAGCTATCTCAAGCACCCCAAACACCATCACTATGATTCACTACAATGTTCATATATTCCAATGCACCTTGAGGTGAACAAGAAAGACCAAACCAAGAGAACCTAGATACAATCTAATGTTAACAAAATGGATTTAATAACTATACAAGTAAAAGATAGGAGCTAATGTTCTTAAGCAAATTTGGATTAAAGATGAAATCAAATTATAAGGTCAAGTGATTTTTTATTAGGAGATTGGATTTGAAATGGATGATAGTCTAGATTAAGGATAAGGTCCCTAGATGTTGAAAGCTTTGGGTAATGACGAAAGGACAATATGATGTATGGACTAGATTGAGACCAAGTAACCAAATTTTGATGTTCAAGTGATTATTTTTTTATTAAGGATGGAGAATGGATGTATGGTTGAGATGGATCTAGATGGACAATTTTTAAATGATTCTAGGATGATTATGGTTAAATGAGTTATTACTTGATAAAGTGATCTTAACTTGATGATTAGGATGAGGGATGATGATTAGGATGATTAGGATGTGATGATTAGGATACATGAAAATCCAGATGATCATTGAATGTCGTGCATTAGTAATGTATAAAAAATAAAGAAAACTAGAGACAACATTTATGTCTAGATTCTTCACCACTCAAACACCAAATCAACTAGATAATTATATAAGTTTTTGGAGTTGAATGTTCAAATGAAATGAAAGATTCATGTGAACTTAAGAATTCCATGGAACATTTAAATTTAAATGCAAAATTGGAACATAAACTAGGTTTTGTACAAATTATTGCACACACACACACACACACACACACACACACACACACACACACACACACATATATTCAATCTAGCTCATGTATATAAGTGGAGTTTAACAAATATTTAAATTCAAAGATTTGAAAGTGAAATTTTAACAATTCCATGTCAAACATAAAAATACAATCAAGGAATCTAGAGATGATATAAAGGAATTTCTAGAGATTCTTGAGTGAACTTAAAAGAATGAACCATGTCCAACATGTAAAAATGCAATTGGAAATTTAGATGATTTAAAAGAATTTAGGAAAAATGTAAATGAAAACATTTTTAAAGTCATTAGGTTTTGTATCAAGTAGATATATGATCTAACATACATGTCACATCCTAAAAAATAAACCCATTCTAAATCATGTCACATGTCTAATCAATACAAATATATATTATAGATCTGGAGTCATAAATGTGTACATATATCCAAAAAACAACTTAAATCTCCCGGTACATAAAATTTGGATCCTCTCTATCTTTAATTATCTTTAAAATCTTTTTGAATGATCTTCAATAGGTAACCTCCACTTTTTTTTGGCACATTCTCTTTTAGGTAGAGTTTCTAAATTTATTTTTGTTGCCAAAACTCCTCTTTTAGATAAAGTTTCTAAATTTATTTTTGTTTCCAAAACTAAGTGACTGTAATGTAGAACCTTTTTTCCTAGCCTATAATCAACAAATATAATACCATTTTTATCTATCTTTATTTGTTGATAACATGTGCCTTCAATAATGACTAATCCAATGGGATACTCTTGTCCATCACCATTTGTCATCGATTCGACCAATTTTCTTTTTGGTTGTGTACATCTTAGTAGATATTAATCTACACCTTTTACATTTTCAGGATCTAGAACTACAGCAAAAATATCTCCTATACACACACCACATATATACATAAAGTAAATTATACATTTAAGTTGTAAAAATTTATATTTTATATTTGAAACTTACTTAAACATAGAATATATATATATATATATATATATATAAATTTAAATCTTGATTTTAACTAAATTAATCAATTTCCATACTTATAACAACTAAATCAAATACATGTTCATAATTAGCTGAATATAGTGGATCGTACACATCGACATTGCCATCTTCAGCAAAAGGAGGCATTGATATTAATTGTTTCATTTCCCATTGTGAAACATACCCATCTCTAATATTCTCACATTGATCAATATTTTCATTGTCCTCAATGCAATCAATACAAAAACATGATTTTTCTCTCACATTAATTGCATAAGGCCTACTACTCCCCGTTGTCATGATTTGATGTAGATTTCTAATACCATGAATTGCTTGAAAATTATAAGGATTTGATCAATCAATATATGTTTAAATTCAAACTTGAAAATCCAATTTGAAATCATGTATGTACTTGAACTTTGAAATTCAAATTTTTAACAAATTTTGACTAGACATGTACCTGTAACTCCCCAAAAAATACCGTGTGTTGTATGTTGAGTCGCGAGTAGAAAAATGACTTTTTCACCATTCAACAATTTCATTTGCATTTCATATGGCATTACTTACAAGTTACACACAAGTTGGCACAATTTGTCACCTATTACTTTCAAGGAACTTAAAAGAATTTAATTTAGTTTTTAAATATATATATATCTAATCTTTTAAAAAATATTGAAAGCTAAATTGGACATATATATATATGGTGAAAAATTTACATACTAGCAAGTTCATGTTGACAAAGTGCACGCTTCACACATGCTCCTGCTCCATCGTGCTCTCCTTTTCCATGTCCACTCTCATAAAAATTCCACAAAAATTTGGTGTTGCATCTAGCATGTTGACTGCTTAACCAAACAAAGGCTTTTGCAAACTTAAATTGTCCTGTGAAGTTACAAATAATTAAACACTTGAAAACCAAATTAGCTTCAAAAAAGTAATTATATATATAGATTTAAGCAATCAAACAATTTAAGTCTCAAAGTTAAAAGTAAATATAAATTAAAAAAATAAAATTAAAAACAATGTACTTACCAGCACATCCATCAGACCATATCCAGTGTTGTTCTTGATTTATGCCACATCATCTTAGGTCTTCAAAAAAAAATCTGAAACAATGAGCTACATAGCTTCTATCATGATTCGTATCATCACTGATATAAAAGTGAACCTCTTTGATGATAATTCTATCATCTTTGCTACTTTGTATTCCATTGACCACTAACTCTGCATGTCTGTAGCAAACTTGCACGAAGATTGCAACTTGCTCTGAATGATAATATTGACTTTGGATCTCAGTTTGAGGACTAAATTTATAGTTCTCAAAGAAATCTACAATAGAGAGAATACAACCTAGTGGAAAACAATTCTTTGAATAACGAAATTTCTTAGCTTTCCATCTTGCACCATGACAATGTTGGATATGTGGATATATGATATTGCAAAATTTACTCATGAATTCATTGTAAGGAAATCCACTCTCTTTGAGAACAATTTTTTTGGCCTCAACTCCTGACTTCGTTAAGTATGTCTCATATTCAAATATCTTCCAAGTAACTTGCATTTCATTATTTTCAACATGTAAAAGATTCTTCAAATCTCCACAATCATTACATACATTTTGTATACACTGAACATTGAATTCATCCAAATTTTCTAATTTTTCACATAGAAGAGACTTCACAAATTGTGTTGTGCTTCTAGGGATGGCTAAATTTTGATCAATTGTTGCCATAACTTTTCTATATGATTGTAGGTGTAAATCAAATTCAACATGATTTCGACAACAACAAAATTTCACATACTTTATTTATATGTACAAATGATGGTCGTAGTGTTTCAAACATCCTTTGACCAATCTTCACATTTGAAAATTCTTGTTTAAATGCTTCAAAAATTCACTTTGTGTTGTATCTATAAAATGTTTTGGATGAGAAATGTTTGTACCATCATCACCTATTATTTGTATAATATCTCTTCTATTAGAAGAAACACAAGAGTGGGTGGTCCAATATTCAACTACCTGTTTCTTTACATCTTCTGAAATTCTATCTTTTCGAGGAACCCTACAAATATTTACCCAATTTTTCTCAATTTTTTCATCTATTTCATTTCTCTTTTCAATATACCTTTGAACAGTTCTCCTAGAAACATTTAGTAATTTGTAAATTGTCTGAATTTGTCTTCTATGTGATAATTTCTTACTAGAAATTACAGTCATCAACGCTCTACGTGCAACACTTAAATCACTAGATCGACTCTTCTTTTCAATACATTCTAATGCTTCTTGCAGGTTTTCAACAATTGTTTGTTTTAAATCTGATGACCTTTTCCTATTATCAACCCCTAACAACTCCAAAATAGGGGTCATTTCTTTTTGTCTAAATAACTTTGCAACTAACTATGCTCTTCCAATTAGAAATTTCTCTTCAAAAAATTCATCCCATATTTTTTTAGAGTGTAATTTTAATGTGCTTTCAGATAACATATCTTCAGATGAAATATTATTGAAAAGAGAATCTTCATCCATCTCCATAAGATTTTCCACACCATAGTCCAAAAAAAATATATTAGTACTAGGTTCAGTTTGTTCTTGTACCTGTACGTCACCCTGATCATCAATATTTTCCATGGGTTATTGTTCAGTGGATGTTCATCCACTTTTCTCTTTCTTTGTCTTACTCATGTTCAATCATACTTCCTCGATCTAGCCCTTGGATTTACCATCACAAATTACACTCAAATTTGAATTTGTGCCTACATACAAATTTGTACACACATGAGCTTTCCATGAAACATGTATAGGTAATATAGCACAAATATTTTAAAAAGCTTGTAACTAGATGCAAAACATAAAATATTTTTAATTGAATAATACATACATGTGTATAAAATTCTATATAATTCTCAAATAAAATTATATATAATTCTTTTGAAATAATTCTTTATAAATATATAATTCTACATAAGAGACTTAAAATTAGATATAATTCTCAAATAAATAAATAAAAAATAAACTTCTTGATAATGATATCTTTGATGTTTTTTATATAAATTTACTAATTTCATAAGTATGCTAATTTTGTGTATATATATTGGAAATAAAAGTAAAGGAAAAGGTAAATTTAATAAAACATAGGTAAGGACATGTAAGAACAAGAATGGAAGAACATAGAATTGGTGATCAATAATAATGAAATCTAAGAATTTAAATAGTGAAAACAACAAATGCATTCATATTCAAACAATTTTTAAATAAATAAAATAAAATAATCTTCTTTCTATATAATTCTTTATAAATATATTTCTACAAATATTTCTTTGATGTTAATATTTTAATAAAAAAAAATAGTGAAAACAAACTTCCAATGCATTTTTCATAAAAACATAATCAATTAAATAAGTTGAAGATCAATACATACCTTAAAAATATCTCTCCTCTTGTCCAAATGTCTTTTCTTTTGCCAAAATAAGTCTTCTAAATTTTTGAAATTATAAACCTTCTAAAATGTCAAAATAAACCTTCTTTAATCAAAAATAGTCGAGTATTTCAATATATTTGTTATTTTTGAATTTTCTTAATTTGAGAAATTAGAAAGAATTTTATTCTTTTTATTTCAGTCATTTTCGGCCAAGTTTTTATTGGCCGATTTATTTTTGTCCTAGCCAGTACCGGCCGAGAAGGTTTCAGCTGAAACCCTGTCGACCGAAAATTCCTAGTTGGCATTCTATATTGCAGCCAACTCATCATTTCTTAGAATTTTTTGAAACATTCATCTTTGACAGATTATTTCTCTAGTCATATTAATCTTTTTGCAAAAAATAAAAATACCCTTTTGTAGAGCTCAAAGTGTAGAATCCAAATATATATATTTTATAATATTTTGATTAGTTTTAATATATTTTATTTTTAAAATAATGCAAGTAGGTTTCAAAAATAAAAAAAGAGGTTGATTAGATATTAAAAAAAAGATAGTAAAACTTATTAAAATGTTTTAAATCTTATATGGGGTATAAGAGGAGAGAGTCTACTTCAAAAGGGTATGTTTTGTTTTCTGAAAATGATTAAAAAATTGAAATTAGTTTACGGTCCGTGAAAACTGTCAAATTATGACATGTTTGACTTTAAAACGTTATTACGAGGAAAATATACATCAAAATGTAATTTTTTTTTTCTATACACAAAATATTGAAATTACCTATTTGAAGAAAAGAAACAAAAAAGGAGAAATAAGGTTTTTTTTCAATTTGTTTCTTGATGGCCCGTGAAGTCACTCTTTTATGAAATTTTTAGCATTCCAAAATTTGTCCTTAAATTGATAAAAACATAATAAAAACAAAAAAAAAATTAATTTTAAAAATTACAGGAATAAACTACACCAAAAATTCTACATTTCATTATTTTACACCATTTTGAAATTCAAAACATAAAGACCATTTTTATGTGGCCGAAATTCAGAATTTTTTTTGTTGTTGGTTGATTCCTTTATAAAGTGTGACATAGGTTTGTGCTTTTACCCCATCATGAATCAATAAGACAAAACTGAGAGTCATTCCATTATAACCCTTGGCACGTGGAACAAATAGAAATTGAAGAACATGATGAAAACATTAGTGATGCTAAAATTGAAGACAATGAAGCTCTTCAAAGAAATAGTATTGAGCATGAATGGGAAATACTATCTAGACTACATCATGGTCAAAATATACAAGTTTCTGAAATAGATATGTTTGGAAGGAGAGATTTTGATAGACAAACAGATTGGTGTTCAATGAATACCGTGGTGAAATGTATACAAATCAAGCAATGAACTTCATCATTAGCATGAGAGAACATGGATGTCTCATACATGAGGAAATACCACAACCTATAAACTACACAACCCTTGGTGACAAAAAAAAAAGGCACTCAACATAATCATGACACACTACCATAATAATCAAAATGTATCACCCTTGTTGATGATAATTCAAGGAACAGTAGGGACAGGAAAGTCATATCTAATTGGTGCTATTATTCAAGCTCTTAAAAATGCAACATATCTCGATCCTTCTCCTCTTCTATTACTGGAACCAATTGGAGTTGCAACATTCAACATAAGAGCATCCACAGTTCATTCAAAACTCTGAATCCCAATCAAAGATTTTTCTCAATTGGAAGGAGCAAAGCTCACAAGTTTTCAAGAAGAAATAGCAAACATCAAGTACATTCTAATTGATTAAATGAGCTTCATTGGTCAAAACTTGCTAGAAAACATTGATTCTCAGCTTCGACAAACATTCCCACAAAATGAAAATCATAACTTTGGAGGTAGATATCTATTTTATTAACCAAATTAATTATTTTATATGGAAATACAAAAAATTCATGTAAATGACAATTGTATAACTATAAAGTTCTATAGTATTCACAATAATTGTTATCAATTTTCTATCAGGCATATCTATCATTTTTGTTGGAGATTTGGGTTAGTTACCTCCTATTAATGATAGACCGGCATATGATAGCAACACATGAGCTAAGTTGCTATGGGAAGAATTCAAAACTGTGGTTACTCTGGATAAAACATTCAGACAAGATGGAAAAAACATCCATCAACAAATATTTAGTCAACTTTTGACAAATCTGAGAGATGTAAATCCCACAATCGATGATTGGAAATTGCTTATGACAAGAATCACTATTACATAATTAGATGCAGCAAACAATCAGGAGTTTGACAGTGGTGTGCATTTATTCTCCACAAATGAAAATGTTAATAACCATAACAAGAAAATGTTATACTCATTAAAGCATTTTGTTGCATGTAGTGTTGCAACAAAATTAGGAAGTAGCAATGCAAGAGAAGAATGCTCAAATGATGAGCTGGATCTAGAATTATTGATATGTAAAGATGCCAGGGTTATGTTAACCTCAAATCTACTGATACAAGTAGGCCTTGTCAATGGAGCTTTAAGATATATATGAAGCATTATATACAAACCTGGAACAGGTCCACCAGAACCACCAACATATGTAATGGTTGCATTTGACAACTATTCAGGAATACCATTTAATGATCATAACCCAAATACAATTCTAATTACAGCAATACAGAGGGGCGGGACAATCCAAATTCTGTTAAGATTGGCTTGGGCATTGACAATTCACAAATCACAAGGTTTGACTCTATCAAAATATACTATTGATATAGGACCAAGAGAAAGAACAGGATTGACATTTGTAGCTATATCTCGTGTAAAATGCATCGATAGCTTAAGAATTATTCCATCGCTCACATATGACTTATGAAAAAATAAAAAATGGTACACAACTCTCCAAGAGAAAGGCTGAGGAAAACAGATTGAAAATATTAGAAGATACTTGATGTAACATGCATATGTTCTTCAATGTTGATTCAATGAGTGTCAAATTCCAAAATGTAATATGTGTATGATCTTTAGTTTTATGCTACATTCAATTCTTCTCCTATATTAAAAATTCAACAAATTATCAATGTTTCCAGTTACTTTTTCAGTTTTTTGCCGTGTTTGAATTCTATTGAATACTATTTTTCTTATATGAAATTAGAGTAACCATGGTGGCGAAATCAGAGTAACATGTTTTAATGCAGTTGCAGAAAAGTTTTATGAACGCATAGAAACTGGAAAAGTGTTTCTCATCTCAAAAGGGAGACTTAAACCTACACAAAAGAATTTCAACCAATTTAAAAATGAATGGAAAATCTTATTTGAAACAAATTCGATTGTTGAGTTGTGTTTGGAGGAGGATAGTTGTATACCAAAACAACAATTCCATTTTAAACCGATAAGAGAAATTGAGAACATGAAAAGCAATTCTTTGGTTGATATCATTGGTGTTGTTCTCTCAATCAACACACCAAACACAATATTCGGAAAGAATGCCACACAAACTCAAAAAAGAACCCTTCAACTAAAAGACATGTCAAGTTGTATGGTGGAATTAACAATGTGGGGTGGTTTCTACAATAAAGAAGGTCAACAACTCCAAGAAATGTGTAATGTAGGAACTTCCCCCATTCTTGCTATAAAGGCTGCACGAATTAGTGATTTTGGTGGGAAATTTGTGGGAACAATTACTAAAACCCAACTCCTTATAAATCCAGATCTTTCAGACTCACACCGATTGAGATTGTGGTTTGATACAGAAGGGAAGAATCTCCATTCTCATTCTATTACAAAGGAAATCTCATCTATAATAGAAGAAAAAATGTTAAAAAGTATCTCACAAATACATGATCAAGACCTTGGTAACTCTGGTAAACCTTATTGGATAGTGATAAAAGCTACCTTATCTTTCATTAAGGTAGACAATTTTTGTTATACAGCTTGCCCCATGAAAATTGGAGGTAGGCACTGCAAAAAGAAGGTAAACACTAATGAAAATGGTCAGTGGTATTGTGGAAGATGTGATAAAAATTTCTCTGAATGTGATTATAAATATATACTTCAATGCAAAGTGCAAGACCATACTTCATTCACTTAGATTACTGCTTTTGAAGAAGCGGTGGAAGAAATTATGGGTGTTACAGCAAAAGAATTGAACATTTTGAAGCATGAAGAACAAGATGATGTTAAGTTTGCACACATTATACAAAAGGTCCTTTCAACAAATACATATTTAAACTTCAAGTGAAAAGAGACTTATAATGATGAACAGAGGATTAAATGCACAGTCATAAAAACAACAAAGTTTGATTATTCATTTGAGAGCAAAGTTTTATTAGATTCAATTGCAAAGTTATACGTTTCATGGCATTCAAATGCTTGAATGTATATCATGTTAACAATGTATTCAAACATTGAAAAAAAAACTAGTGGATATATTTAAGATAGTTGATGTGATTTTTGTTGTGATATTGTTCTTTATTGCTTTCAATACTAAATTTAATGATTGAATAAAATTTATGATTTTAAATTTATTGTTCTTTGTCGATTGTTGTTATATACAAGTTGGTATGATTTTAAATTTGAATGTGTACCCTTATATATGGGAATTGAACTAAACAATGACAGAAACTACAATGAAATCATATAGATTGTTTTTCAAATTCATGTTCATGAAAATGTAAGCATTTTTCTCAAGTCAATAGGCATCTCAATAAAGATAACTCTCGGCGTGTTTTACATATATTATTAATTAATATAGGTATGCTAGTAGCCGAGAGGCTCTACAATAAAAACACAACCCTGGTGTAAATAAAAACTAAATAAAAACTCCTCAAAAAAAAATTGACGTCCAAATACAAGTCAAGCTGTTATATGCATGAAACGTGGACATTAAATGTGCTGACGAAATTTCCTAAAACTTCATAAAATCTATTCAAAACAATAATGTAACGGACATACACAGCCAAGGCGCAAGAAATCTGCAACGTACCTGCAAAATTAAAGATGGTGAAATGCCGAATGTTCGGGATTTTATAAGACCGCCGGCTGCTCTACGCCAGAAAATTTAATGTGGCATCTCCATTTTTTCCTTGCAAAGGTTCCCCTTAAAATAGCGTGTTCGAGACAGGGAAGGCGTTACGAGTAATAAGCAATAAACCCCCAAAAAAGATTTCTCTTCTCAATACTTTGAGCTGTGCGGTTTTTTAATATTATGGATGAATGGATGCAGGGAGCGCCATTGACCAAGGAATCGCCTACATTCTCATGCTGGTGGCATTGCTTCTCACCTATTTCGTGCACTGATTGCACAGAAGACAATCTTTCTTTGGATCACACAGATTATTTTCCTTATTGAATTAGGGTTTATATAAATTTTCAACTCAAGTGCTAAAAAGATTGATTTCCAATTCTTTATTCATTATTCATGTCTACTCTGCAAAGATCGATCTCCAACTCGTTATTCATTATCCGTGTCTACCTGGGCATGATTGTACAACAGCAGATTTTCTTTAAGATAATAAATTCTTTTATTAAAATCATTCGGGTTGCCTATCCTGGCGTCCTATGAAAATGCATTGCATAAATTTTTCAGTTTAGGCTACTCTGAGGTATATTTACTGTAAAATGTTGGTCTCATGGGGCTTGGGCTTCTATTTCCATGGAGCAGGAGGTCCCATGGGAAAAAAAAAATTCGTGCTACGGGATTAATTAGAATCTTTTCCAGAAAAATAGGAGCTCCTACAATATAGGAATGAATATTTCAGCGGGTGAAATTGGGGTGGGGCTAGAAATTGCCCCTACAGCTTAGGAATTTTTTATGCCACTTTACTCTCATCTAAAATTTTCAATTTTTATTAGAAAATAAAAATGAGAGAATTTTTATTTATTTATTTTTTTTATCAAACACTATAGTTCATTCCTTAAATTTTGGAGTTTAAAATTTTAAGTAGAATTGCAAGATTAAATCTATGGGACCAAGAACTTTAAAATATTCTGAAAAAAACTAAGCAGCATACGCTGAGATTTTTAAGGAAGCCCCCCTCCATGGGACCACCCTTAGTGAATTTAAATCTTTTATAAAAATTTACCTGGAGATAATTTAGGAGATGTGAATGAGGATACAAATTTTATTCAGTAGGTCTGGTTTCTGCATTTATATTCTTAGTGCATAAATATTCTTTTACAATTGTTGTAAATCTACAACCATGTACCAATCTATAATTTTCACTGTAAACTGGTGTTGCTTCTGAAATATTTTTATTTATATATTTATTTTAATTCTCTTGTTACAGAGAACTGCCCCAAAAGAAAATCGAAATCGCAAACCAAGTTAAAATAAAACTTCGATGAGGGATATTAGAATAGCAGGGAGAGGGGAATTGATCCTTGAGTGATTCGAACCTAATCATCTTAGGGCTCGCTTAATCTTCTACAGAAACAGAAATTGTGAGAAAAAATTTTGTCTGAAAGACTGTGATTTGTAAGTGTTGAGAAGCTTTTTGCAAAATGTCAGGCATGGCTTTCATTAGTGTAGTTATGGTGGTGGTGTTGTGTATGTTTGCCGTTATGGCAGTGAATGTTCAGGACGTTTCAGCCCCTGCTCTTGCCCCCACTAGCGATGGTAAGTCTTTTCTATTTTTATTAATATTAGGTGCACAAATTATTACTTCTTCTGGTTAAAAGTTGAATTTGTCTGGATCTTCTAACATCTTTCTTGAGGATTTGATTCAGCCTCTTTTTTTTTGGTGGATTGAAACCTTTATACTCAATAAAATTTAATCTCTGCGAACCAATTAATTTCAGCAATAAACCCCCAAAAAGATTTCTCTGTTTCAATACTTCGATTTGTGCGGTTTTTTAATATTATGGATGCAGGGAACGCCATTGACCAAGGAATCGCCTTCCTTCTCATGGATGACACAAGTTTCCAATGGTCTTTCTCTAAAATTTACACTCCCAAAAGATTGCAGACACAATGGTATTCTAGTATGATTTATCAATCATAATAGATTAGATTATCTGTAATGTTGATTTTGGTAAGTCAAAAGTTAAAAGCATATAAAAACTTTAAATTTGTATTGTGAACAGTGTTAGGAAACAATGACTACAGGGGAAATGTTTTGGCTCAGCGGAGACCCGTTCTCAAAGAAGAGACCCTTGGTGGTATTGTGAAAGATCCTCAGCTCAATCTGTAAAATGAGTGAAGCTGGGCAGAATGGCGGTAGTTAGTGCAATCTTTGGCTGGAATGGGATGGTGAGCATATCAGCGTAGTTGAGATAAATATTTATAATTTTATAGATTTTAATTGTGTATGACAGACCATTTTGTGTACTGATTAATGAAGCCTTAAAAATGTTGCAGTGCCTTTTTATGCGAGTTTATATTCCACATTCACCAATCTATAATATATTGTCACAAATAATTTAACAAAACCCAGAAATAAAAGCATTTTTATATTTTCGATATATTGTGTTAAATGATATATTCTTGATGATTAAACAGCTATTGAGGCCTGACCCCATGGTAGTTGCTACTAAGCTGCTTGCAAGGAGGAAACTGGTTGACACAGAAACAATTTAACATTCTTGCTGTCTCCTGGATTCAGTTCATGGTTCATGACTGGATCGATCATGTGGAAGACACCAAACAGGTAAGATACACATTGTTTCTCATATTTCTTGTATTTGTTCTCAGCCAGTTAATATTTCTCTCATAAAGTGCCTTTTGCAGGCAAAATTAATTGCCCCACAGGCAGTTGCACAACAATGCCCACTGAAGGCTTTCAGATTTTTGGAATCTAAGGAAGTTCCCACTGTTTTCTGTGATATAATATGAGTACATTTACAGGGATGGGAGTGAAGTTTATGGAAACAATGTTCAACAATCAACAAAGTTGACAACATTCAAAGATGTAAAATTAAAATTGGGCAAAGATGGCCTCCTACTCCACTCGAATGATGGAGTTGCTGTCTCTGGAGATGTGCGCAATTCTTGGGCGGGGTTGTCACTGCTCCAAGCCTTATTCATCAAAGAACACAATGATATTTGCGACATGCTCAAGGCAATTCATTAAATTCTCAGCCTAATTTCAAAGATGATTTTTTTTAATATTCCCTTTTAGTTTTTTTTAGCAGTTATATTTATTCAGTACCATTCAACTGTGCATCAATACATTTGTTTCTTTCTATGTTAAAAATATGGAATTAGATAAACTCAATTGCAGCATTTTTATAAAAAGAATATCGTTGTTTTTTTAAATATCTTCTTTTAAATTGATTTTTATGAAATCATTCTTTATAATTTAATCTTATAAATTTATATAATATTTTTTAAATATGACTTAAAATATATATATATATATATATATATATATATAAATCTAATATATTTCATATAAATATGTTAACATAAATCAATTTTTAAAAATAAAATTTTCATTTAAAATTTATTATATTAAAATAAGTTCTCTTTTTTTTTTTTAAATATCTATTTTAAAGATAATTAATTTAAGTTATGTTAAACTAAGTCACTCATTTTAATTTTTTGTATACCTTTGCCATTATCAATTTAGTTTAGTGCTTATTTTTAAATCAAAATTATATTCAATATTCTAAATGAATTATGTTGAGAGACATGATATAATTGTATTTGGGTGTTAGGATTCAAGTTAATATTTAAAATTTTGTTTTGATTTGTTTTTATCAATTTATATTTTAAAGGTCAATTTAATATAGTTGAAATATTTTATTCATCAAAAATTATTTTAATATTTTATTCATTAAGGATTATTTTAATAATTATTTATAAATATGAGATATTAAAAAATATGTGAAATTATAGACATAATAAGAAGTTTCTAAAATTTAAAAACTTAAGGATGAAAGAATTCTTTTAAAAAAGAAGTTTCTATAATTTAGTTTAGTGTTTATTTTTAAATTGAGATTATATTCAATATTCTAAATGAATTATGTTGTGAAACATGATATAATTGTATATGGGTGTTAGGGTTGAGGTTAATATTTAAAATTTTGTTTTGATTTGATTTTATCAATTTATATCTTAAATCAATTTAATATAGTTGAAATATTTTGTTCACCAAGAATTATTTTAATATTTTATTCATTAAGGATTATTTTAATAATTATTTATAAAGATAAGATATTAAAAAATATGTGAAATTATAGACATAATAAGAAGTTTCTAAAATTAGG
>VDFB02183718.1:25666-155347 GCA_007258455.2 Sequoia sempervirens
TAAATCTAACTCTAACCCTAACCCTAAAACTAACAGTAACACTATTTTTAAGGTCCCAACCCTAATTCTAAATTTATATCTAACAATAACCCTAATTCTATAACTAAAATTAATTCAAATTACAACCTTAACCCTAAACCTAACACTAATCCTAACCCTAACCCTAACACTATCCCTAATTCATTTAATATCTTACATGTTGCATTGTGAATGCTACTAGCATATATATATTTAATAATATATATAAAATATGCCAAGAGATATCCTTCTCAAGGCACCTATTACACTTTTATGTGAAGAATTGATTAAAAAATAGGCACCTCAAGAAGGATATCTCTCAACATATTTTATATATATTATTAAATATATATTATAGTTATGATTCAAATATGGGCTTAAGCTCAATTAGGATTCATGTTCAATTATGGTTAGGGTTGGGGATTGATTAAAACCCTTATATTGATTCTATCAAAAAATTGTAACCCTAATTGTATACTAAATCTTAACCCTAACTATAATTTCAAAACATAAACCTAACCCTAAACCTACTCGTGAACCAAATATCTCTTATTGTAACCATAACCCTATTCCGGTAACCCCAACCTTAACTATAATTTTGTCTTCCATGTCCACTACGAATGCTACTAGTATATATATTATTTATTAATAATATTTATCAAAAAGTCAAGAGATATCCTTCTTGAGGAACTTATTAGTCACATAAAGGTGCTTAGGATAAAAAATAGGCACCTCAAGAAGGATATCTCTCGGCTTTTTTATAAATATTATTAATAAATAATATATATATGCTAGTATATAAATTACTTGTTACTGGCGTTTGAAGACCAAGAAGGATGTAGAGACCTAAGCTCTATTCATTTAGGGATAACATTAAAATCCCCATATAATGGCTTATGAACAAGGGTTTCACTTGAGACCAATGAAATGGTCAATGGAAACCAAAATCCTGAACATAGTCCCCAAACACTCATGGGTACGATCTAGGTATAAACAAAAACTCCCAAATATTACCCCACTAAAACAATACATGAAATACATAGCCAACACATCCAATACACAAGATATGGTCTAACATGCAAATGCATATATACGTACGAAATACCAGATGGATACACTTAAAACCAGCTAAAGATAGACTCCCATACCTACACAAATATTCTCCAAGGGCCTGAGGTGGGCTCTTGAACCTTTGCTTCTACTCCACAAATCCTTTTTCCACCATGAAACTCCATAAAGGACTTCAGTCATACATTAAATTTGAAATGGTAGCATGATTTTGTGCCTTCCAATCTCCACTGATTAGAGAGAAAGTGTCATGCCTAGCCCCTATCTTCTTTATTTCCTTCCACTTTAGCTTCCTTGATGGCTTCCCCCTCTATGCTATCTATAGTAAAATATAAAGGTTCTCTATAGGACAAGGATTAAAAGAGAATAGTTGATTTTAGAAAAGACTCCAAACCTAGGAAAATACATAATAAGGAATCCCAGGAAAATGAGACAACGAAGAATATAAGAGGGATTAAAACCCTAAAAAATAGGTTATCCTTAAAAATTATCTTAAGAATATCAAATTAAAAATTCTCCTACTCCAAGAATTTAAAATGTCAATAAGTGCTTTTTCAACTATCAACTTGAATATTTAACCTAGGGAAATCTTTCAAGAAATGGAAGTGGAAGGTGCTTTAGGAGGTAACATCACTATATGAAATATTACTCTATTATAATGTACTCTCTTATCTACTTACATAAATTTCTTGAATATTCTCTTCAATCATAAAACTACTAGTGAAACTAGATCCTCTCTAACATTTATGCTCCTAGTTCCAAAACTAATAGATATATATTATGGGAGGAATTAATCATCTTTAAATAGAGTTACCATGATGTGAAATGGATGGATGCAAGGAATATAATGCTCCAATTCACCCATATAAAAAATTA
Source organism: Sequoia sempervirens (assembly GCA_007258455.2). Classification (NCBI taxonomy): domain Eukaryota; kingdom Viridiplantae; phylum Streptophyta; class Pinopsida; order Cupressales; family Cupressaceae; genus Sequoia; species Sequoia sempervirens. Next base: position 27,629 of record VDFB02183718.1, read on the forward strand.
GAGGAATCTTAAAATTTACTAATAGCATGGGTGATTTTCCCAACTTCCTTGTTGAAGGTGGTCCTATAGATATTGATTTGGAAGGTTTATTTTTTACCTATTCCAATAAAAGATTCAGTAAAAACATAATATAGGTTTAATTTTATAGATTATTAGTCTCTTCTAACTAGAACACTATATATAAATATACTCTCAAGGCCTTGATCAAAATTGGATTTGACCATACCCCTTTATTGTTGAACTAGGAATTAATTGGTTTCAAGAGAGGGATTCGACTCTTCAGGTTTGAGATAATGTGGATACAACACCCAAATATAGAAAACCTAATAATAAAGTGGTGGAACATTGAGGTGAGAGGGACAACTCTCTATAAACTAATAAACATAATAATTTAAAAAAAAACATAAAGAAGTGAAACAAGAATTCTTTTGAAAGATTTTTAAATAAAAAGTGGAGGCCAAATAAAGGTCAATGTATATACAACAATAAATTGATAAAAATGGAACTAAGAAGGAAATTTATATTATGAAAAAGGAAGCCCAAATCAATATTTATGACAAATTTAAAAAGGAGGAAATATTTTTTAAACACAAATCTAGGATTTAGTGGCTTGAAATTAGAGATTGTAACTAGAATTTTTCCACATGGTATCCCCCAAGCATATAAAATAATAGAATATTTGATTGATTAGAATGATGTCTCTAAACTCATATATGAAAATTATATCTAAGCTAAGGGACTTTGGTTATTTCAAAATTTTCTCAACAATACCCCTGTAAGAGACCAAAGTTTAAAGGAGCAACTTTTGGAGGCAATTCATGAGGTTGTCTCTACAATCACTTTATATTTTATGGGTAGGTAAGTTTCTCAATATGAGGTCAAACATGTATTTTTATCCTTTTAATTGTACAGATACCTAGGTCCTAATCGCTTCCCCCTACCTTCTTTCAATTTATTGGGGACATTGTGGTCACATATTTTATCAAATATTCTCAATCTTTGCTTCGGGATATTTTTAAAAGAAACAAATTAAAAAAATTATGCTCATCCATAAGAATAAATGGGCCAAAAAAATAGAAAATTTCCATATAAGCTTGTGCAAATCTATATATAAAGTTGTGGCCAAATTGTGTCTTACAAGTCCAACCATTCATCAACAAGATTATCCACCCTAATCAAAATGACTTTATCCCAAGGAGATAAATCCTCAATGATTTCATCTCTATCAATACAAATTTTCACTCCATGGAAAAGAGTAAAAGAGAGAGTATGGTGCTAAAACTTGACATTTCCAAAGCCTATGATAAATTTTCTTGGGACTTCTTGAAGAATATTCTCATAAAATTTGAATTCCATGGTAAAATTTCAAACACTCTACATTAAAACTACAACACTCTTATATTTTATATCATTATAAATATATTCTTGAGTGGTCACTTTTCTACCAAATGGGTCTTAAGATAGAGAGATACCCTCTCCCTACCTTCTTATTATTCTGGTTGAAGTGTTAGGAAGAAATATCACCATAGGCATCAACAAAGGAAACATTAAAGGAATTTTTCTTTCCTTTGGCCTCAATCCCGAATCATACCAAAAATTTATGGATGACACTATCTTTATATATTAAACCAATCTTATGGAAGAAAAAAGATGGAAAATATTCCTCTCATAGTATTGTGTTTTTCTTGGAACAACAAATAAATTTAGATTAAATTTGGGTCTTCTTCTTTAATACCATTCCTTCTTTGCAAACCAAAATTTCCAATATCATTATTTGTAGTATAAATCAACTCCCTACTACTTACCTTGGTATGCAACTTACCTTGGGAAAAGTAAGAAAGAAGAATTAGAATAGTCTTATTGAAAGAACTAAAAAAAACTTAGCATTCTAGAAAGGTTCTCTTCTCAACCAAGATGGGAAATTATAATTATTTGGAAACTTCTCTTCAAAGTCTCCCTATGTACCGCCTTTCTCTCTTTAAAGTAACTTTCTTCTTGATTAAAAAATATGAACAAATTAAAAGAAAAATATGTCGGCCTAGAATAGAAAGAAACCAAATAATATTGTTGGTTGCTTGGGATAAGGTTTTCCTTCTTAAATGTCTTAGGCTTGGGAATCACAAAAAAACAAATATGTAAGGCCCAAATAGCCAAAATGGGATTAAAATTATGAAAAAAATAAATATCTCTAGAGTAACATCATAAAGGCTAAGTACATTGATGGGACAGATTGTTCAACCCTTTTATTTTCCCCTCATCTTTTTGTTGGATTTTTATTTGGAATAATATTTTTAAGTCTAGATATTTGTTGAGAATGGGATCAAAATGAAAGGTGGGGAATGGGGAGAAAATTATATTTTGGGAAGAATATTGGATCACCAAGGATTCTCTTAAACTCTCATACCCATGTGCCATAATTGATGAGGATCTAAATGTGATATATTTGGAAGTACTATGAAGAACTATTGGTTGTAGTCCATGGACAATCCACAACTGGGATAATATATCCAACACATTTCTAGTTATCAATGATAATTAAGCCATCATAAACTTAATTACTACCCTTCAATTTTAGTATCTTTCAAAGCCAAATGAACTTATTTAGACTATCACTCTTTTGGGAATCTACTTAGTAAATATTGGCTACAATCTACTAATTATCAATCAAAATCTTGATTTCAAATGGGGATTAACGTGGAACCATAAATTAATTCCCAAAAGCACTTTATTTTGGTGGGAAACTTGTAAAGGGAAAGTAATTACATTAGAAAATATGAAAACAATATTTTTTTATCAAAAGATGTATCTTGGCAAACAAGAGGAAGAATTCATACACCACATGTTTATGGAATGCCCCTATACTTGAATTATTAAACAATTCATACTAGAGAGGTTCAATATTACATGGCTTTTTCCTAAGGACATTAGAGTTATGGATACTAGATAGATCCCCCCTTTTTCAATCACCACAAAATTAGAGAGATGTGGATACAAAATATTCCTCGTGTCTACTAGGGAATATGGAAAGAGAGGAACAACAAGATATTAAAAATAAAATTAGATCCTAGAAATTACTTGTTACTAAAATTAGCTAAATATCGAAGAGAATATTAGATTAGATAAAAACAAATGATAAAAAAGACCTTACAAATCTAAAAAAATAAAATTTCCACTAATTGGAACATGATGGAGAATATTAACAATGTGGATATTAAGAAAAAATAGATGAGAAGATATAAAATTTGGTACCCCTAACTCTAGTCATCTCAAGCTAAGCTTAAAGGGATCTTTTAAAGGCAATCCAAGCTTTTTGGGAGGTGAATATTTTGAAAAAATAACAAAGGAGAACTCATTGTTACTTATGTGGAGAACAATATAGTGATAGAAGGGGATTCAAAGAATATAATTATACAAAAAATAGCATGGCCCTAACTAGCCTTTTGATGACTAATTATTGTGGTTGCAACAATATAGTGATAGAAGGGGACTTAAAGAGACTATTTGATGTGTTTATCAACAAAGCTATCCCTCAAAAGTATTAGAAATAGATTATCAAAGAGGCCAAGGAAATCTTAAATAATTTTTAAAAATGTGAAAATTGGGCATATTTTCAATGAAGGGAATACATGTATAGACCTCTTGGCTAATCTAGGTGGCACCATTGATGACATCATCTATTGAGACATAAAGGGTATACTACTCTACCGAATCTCACATAATCTTATCAATGAATGCAAACTCAATCATCAAAGTGATGTCACCTCCTTTGAGGCTATGTTGGGCTATCATGAGGAAAAATTACAAGGAATGCCTTGAGAACTATAACATGGTGATGGAAAATAATAGGATTTTATGGTATATTATTATTAATTTACTATTTTTATAATTTCCCCAGCTCTACTCTCCAACATCACAAACCCCATTTTTCTCTAGAATCTAAGTTGAATTTAGCTCTTGTGATCTCTTATTGAAGTGAGAACCACAAAATTGTGCGGGGATCTTATAAGGGTGGAATAAGATTCATGAGATAAGTATTACAATAATGCAATTTTTTAGAATTTTTAAGAAGAGGTGGACTCACCCCTATTTACAGTTCATTAATGGTTATGACAATTTTTTCAATAGTTGAAAGAGAAGCATAATCTAAATTTGGGACATATCATTAAAAGTGGACCCAAAACTCATTTCCTTGTCCACAAGCTTGAGAATAATGAGGCTCAAACTTATGAAAACCATTAAGAGTTGTGACCATCAATTCATGAATAAATTTCTCAAAAAAAGAAAAAAATCTCTAGATACCATAATGGGTTCAACTAGGAGGACCTACTAGAACTATAGAAATATGTTGTTGAGGTTTTCATGAGATATTTCTCTCTTGAAAGTAGGTACAAATGCTTCTACTCCTATATTTTTCCTATGCTAAAATATCTTAGGTATAACAAGAATATGAGTTTCCCATTTTTCTTGTATAATTACCTTAAACAATCTATGCTCAATGTACTTTTGGGAAAATCTATTTTACCTCTCCATCGAGGACCCATCTATCATATATACAAATTTTAACTATCCAAAACCCCGATCCTTACTTTAATTGCCATAACTTTAGACTTGACATTAATTGCCCCAAAATCACCTGGTCAATCTTCCTCACCTTCTTTAAAAAAGTGACAGCCCAAAACAAAACCCCCCTTAGCACCCCAAGGTTATTGTTTGAGAAAAACATATTGAATCCCAATGGTCAAGATTGTTTTGTCTCTTGCCAAGCCCCCAAGGTTGATACCACAAATCCTCAACCCCTACTCCCCCTAAAAAATGTGATTCACTTGAAACCCAACATGCTCTCAACCCTAGCCCCTTTGGTAAACCTCATGTTACCAAGCACCAAATATATAGGCCTAAAAAGGATTGAATGACTACCCAAGACATAAACTTTAAGAATGACTTTATCCAACCACTTAGCTCTCCTACTATTCAACATACTATTGAGTGCCAAAATTATTTGTGACTTAAAAAATGAAAAAAATTCAAGAAATCCTTTATCTCCCTAATAACATTATGAAGTGGTTCCTTAAGAAGCTACATACGACTAACCTAGGGCTACACTATTTTTAAAAAGTTTTGTTTCTTTATCTCCCTAATAACATTATGAAGTGGTTTCTTAAGAAGCTACATACGACTAACCTAGGGCTACACTATATTTAAAAAGTTGTGTTTCTTGAAAAAAATAAGTATTTAGATGAATAAATCTAGGATAAGGTGTAAAATTCATGGCCTCCTTCAACAATTGGGAAAAATCTGAGATGAATTTGAACTTATAATGTAGAAAAACTAGGAGGATATCAAGAAGAACCTTTCTAGCCTCTAAGACATGAGAAAATTTATTATCAAGAATGTTGCCGCCAACCTTTATGTCTTTTAGGGTGAGCTACATAAAAGAAAAGGGGATACTTCTAAAGAAGTTCCTACTAAATGTATTAGAGCTAGACGTATGACAAAATTTGGAGACTTATGGACTCAAGCAGTTGATCCCATGGATCTCAACTTTGAGGAATGGGTTAACTTTTTCACCAATGAGTGATAAATGGCTAGAGGCCTACAATATATGACTAATAGTGATAAGTCTTTATTTCCTAGTTTTGTTTCTTTGTCATATTTTTGTTGGTCCTATTCAAACTTGTTAGTTTCTGTCTTTTGGCTATTTCATTGTAATATGGTTTAGGCGCTAAACTAGTAAATAGCTACACACTTTATAAATAAAATAGTAGATAATATTTTTAAAATAATTATATGATTAAATATACAACAAAAAATTTATTGAAATTAATTAATTCAAAAAAAGAGTAGATATTAAATAAAAGAGTAAGTAAAATTTCAATAATTTAGATATCTTATAATATTTTATCTTTATATATAAAATAATAAGTTTCATAAAATATATAATTTTGCTACACTTTTAAAAATTTTAAAAGGAGATAAAATAAAATTTAAACAAGTGCCACTAGTGGCGATACTTATTGTAATTACAGTTTTGTTAGGTTGAAAAAAATTAAATATAAGTTTTGTTAATGATAGTATTTTAATTTTGTTAATTAGTTCTTTACAAGTCTATATTGTAAGATATTGCATCTCTTAATGGAACAAAAATGTAGCCACATTTTTTTAATCATAATTATTTAATGTATTATAAGAAGCTAAAACATGCAATTATAATTATTTTTAATAATTTAACTTACAAAACATATCAATAAATGTCAATTTTATTATACTTTTATTTATTTAAAGTGAAGTTCATAATTTATTATTTTATTTACTAAATAGTATAATATTGATTTTATAATTGTATATTTAAGATTTATAAAATAATATTATTTAAAAAATATTATAAAACATTTAATAAATATTTTTTAAAAAAAATTATGTATTATCATTAAATTGGTTTTATTATAAATAATATTTTTTTTCATATTTTTAATTTTTGTGTCAATAATATTAGTAAAAACGTAAATACTTCCTAAAGAAATATTTTTATAAAGAGAAAAATAATATGAGTAATATATTAATAAAAAATCAAAACACAAATTAAAAATTAAACATATTAAAAAATTTACATAATCATTATATAAAATATAACACATTATATTATTAATAATAATAAACAATAAAAATTACAAATTTAACATAATCATTGAGACATTAATATTAATAATTATTAAAATTATAAATAATATATTAATCATTATAATATAAAATTTAGAATATTGCATTTAATGAAAATAATAATTGCATGCCTATATTCTAACTTATGGAAACAAGGTAAAATTCATTCATAAAAAAGACAAAATAATAGTTCACCTTTATACTTCCTAAAAATCCATCCATAACACACAAAAAATTCGTCAAGGGAAATAATTTATAAATTTTATAAAGTTAAATATTTTACATATTAAATTAAATTTTATTTGAAGATATTTTTTTTCTTTTTGTTTCTGATTGATTCAAGAACAATTTATTAATAACCAGTTAAACAAGAAAAATAAATGCAATAGTAAATTGTTTACCATAGATAAACATATCTTTAAATCGATATGTTAAGATATATATACTAATTTTGATTTCAGCCCATATACAAATTAGCCTAAATTAACAATTAGAGAAGATTATTTTCTTTAATAAATATATAGCATTTCCTTGTCTAATTTTTTTTTTTTGTTTTAAATTCAATCAGTAAAAATAAAGTTCATTTTTAATTAAATAATTAAAATACTTTATTTTATACTATTTATTTTTATTTCTATACAAAATTTGTTTATATGTCTTTTTAATAGAATAAATATAAAATATTTGTGTAGCTCATTTTTTATATTCTTAAATAATTGATTCTAATGATTTTTTTAATCCAAACATTCTTATTAATAAACCAAGAACCATTTAATAAATATATATAAATTTACCCAAAAATTGGAAAAAACTACCAATTAATTTAATTAACTTTGAGATACATTACATTATACATTATATCCCATCATTTATGGAATGCATATTTCCAAAGTATCATCAATCTAACTGTACACCATACATAGAAAGCTGCAAAATACAAATTAATTTAAATAAAAAACTCCATGATTAAGATTTTTCCACTCTTAAGCTACTACCTTAAAATTCTTAGGGATTTCATTGTTCTTATAATGTCAGGCTTTCTTTCTGCATTTACAAACAATTTATCCTCATCTCCAGTTTCTTGCAGTAAATCTTGCATGGAAAGTCTTATTTTCTACTCTTGCCCTTAAACTCTTTTTCTGTTGTAATCTCCCCCTCCAATAAATATATAGAAACCATATCACAAAGACAATGGAACTCCAAAGTGCATACAACATAGCAGCAGTCTTTTAATCCACTGAACCATCCACCATCCACCATGCCATCAACAGAGATGAAGTAATAGAGTCTGCAACTCCAATTATAAGTCACTTATATTGGTTTTATACATATAAAGAGCAGAAGTAGACAATTTTTGGTGGAAAACAGTTATATTTTTTAATGAATTTTAGGCTGTTAATAATACAAACTTTGACATCCTTCTTGGAAATGGTTCTGCTTTGTTAAGCTTGCCTACAGAAATAATGAGATTTGGACTTTAAAAAAAACTTTTAATTACATTGTCGGCCATTGTAGCTCCAATTTGACATGGAATGACTTTTATTTGTTCCCCTTCTTTCAGAACTGTATTGATGTCTTTGAGAATTCTGCTAAGTAATATGGGACACTGCTTTTTTGGTATATGATGGGTTGTCTAGGGTGGTCTTCCTAGACCATATAAGTAAAGTAAATATAAAAGATCAAAAGCCTACGGTCACTGTAATCTTGTAGACCATATAAGTAAACTAAATATAATAGTCCACAAGAGTAGTATGTTGCTTTTAACCTTTACTAGTATGTTGTTTTTAATCTTTAGTATTAGGTATTATTATTCTTGTGATATTGTTATCAGAATTCAATCGTGAAAAATATCATCATTGTTATTCTTGTGATTATAGCAATATTACAATTTGACATGCTGTGGAAAATACCTTCCACTTATCATTGTTATTCTTTTTGACCACTATACTAATAGCTAGCAAACTTCAAAAGATACCTGCAACCATTAACATGTGTGAGGTTTGGTATATTTGAGCTGGAAATCAAGTTCATTTTTTCTTTCATGGATCAAGTTGTTAACCAAAACTTCCACTCTTTTACACAAAGAAGTCCTTGAGCAATATCTATTTTATTCAAATTCTAAGCGTGTTAAATTACACTTTTGTGTCAATGTCCACATTGGTAAGCTTGTCAACCATATCAAAGTTATCCAATTTCAAGTAAATGGTACTAGATACCTAAAATTCGATACGGTTCTACTTTAAAATCTATTGTATACAAAATTATTTTGTCAAATTTTAATTTCTAGTGTACACCAATATCAAGAATAGAAGAGTCTTCAATGATGCTTATTATTGACAAGTTTCCTTTTGTCAATTATATTTTGTTCTTGTGAAAAGTGGGTTTCAAGTACTCTAAGATCTACTTGGACTCATGTAACTAATTCTTGGTGTGTTTCATATTAATTACAAACATGGGCATGTATTAGCTTAAATTACTCTTCAAACTCTTACACTTTTTATATAGAAAATTCCACATATATTTTTTCTTATTATCATTTATAGTGTACACCAATATCAAGAATATAAGGGTCTTCTAACTATGCCTATTATTGAAAAGTTTCCTTTTGCCAATTAAATATTTTTTTCATGACAAATAGGTTTCGAGTACTCTACGAGCTGCCCACTCATGTAACTAGTTCTTGACCAGTGTGTTCCATATTAATTAAAAACATGGGTTTGTCTTAGTTTAAATTACTCTTCAAACTCTTACACTTTTGATATAGATAATTTGATGTAGTACAAGGATGGGGGTCTTTTTAGACAACCCATTCAAGCAACCATAACACCCCCATTCCACAATTGCAAGCATATGCAATTAAAAAAAATTAATGGAACAAATTTACAACTCTTCTTCAAACAACATATTGAGCAAAATAAATCTTCATTTAGGTTAAAAATTCCATTACATTTTTTTTTTGACAATATAAAATGAAAACCAAACCAAATTAGTCTCAAACCTACAAATGCATCTTTGAATCCTTTGCAACACTTAGCTTGGCATTGGGATCTTCCTTGCGACCTCTTCCTCCAATTTCATGTTGAAACCCATCATCAATTTTTTTCTCTCAATTCTTGGGCATTGGATTCCCACAAAATAATAATTAAAATCATTTTGATATGACATTGAAAACCTCCTACAACCTACTACCTATAATTTGACAAAAAAAATGCATGAATGTAACTCCATTCTACCTGTGTAACCTGTAACAAGTCTGGTGCCCAATTAATTTTCTAGCTCCAAATGACATTGGATGTTGTACCCAACAATAATTTAATATTCCAACATCCATTTTTACCAACTTGATGATTGGGTTTCTATCTTTTTACATATTTTTATCTTTTTGGCAGTTTAAATGCACTTTACAAATCAAGAAATTACAAATTTTGGGCTAATAAAATAAAATATCAATTACATTAATTTAGCCTCAATTTTCACCTAACCTAATAACATTAAAATGCTAAAATATCTAGCCAATTGGATAACTAAAATTTTCCATGCTTTGAGAGTGTCATGACTAGGTGCCTAAAACTCCATGTAGCAAATCAAACAAAACATGCATTAAATTAAAACATGGATGCTCTTGCATTAGGATTCCTCATACATATGTACAATAATTTTACATATTGAACAACATAATTAATATATCTTTATTTTTCATCCTTTTTTAAATTTTGTTTGATATAGATCATTATAAGTGCATCTTTTTTGGTTTTGATCACTTGTGTGTTTGTTTTATATAAATTATTATAAGTATGTTTTTGTTTTTGATAAAATAAGCAGCATTTATAGGGTGTTGTACCCTTCACATAGAAAGCCCATTGGGCCAAAAAGGAGCTAGTTCAAACTAGAACATGAACTAGGAGAAACATAGAAACAACTGACAGACAGCTGTAGAACATCAAACAAGGACTAGACAACCCTAGAACCTGAGGGGACCAATCTGACTCTTGTCACCCTAGGTCGCAAAGAAGCAACGGATTTGGAGAGTCCCTTCTTCTTCCTTAGCACAACAGACCAGGAAGACTTAGAATCTAAGTCCACTGAGCGAGGCTAGAGGAGCAGATCCTCAACAACCACCTGTAAGGATCCATCATGTAGAGAGGGAGTCGGCAGTAAAGAGGAGTCAGGAGCAATCAAAGGATCTACAGAATCGATCAAAGAGGGATGGGCAGGGTTCGCCTGGACAGCGATAGCAGATTGAGGCAACATAGGTACCATAGAAGGGATAGCCGGAAGAGGAGTTTGGATAGAATCAGTCACCAACAAAATATTTACAATACAATATCAAACTCAAATAATTCACAAAAGTTCAACACTCTTAATCAAGGAGGAAACTATATAAGTTATGGCCTTATTTCGCAATAATGATCAACCATTGATGTGTTCCTCATGAGATCAATCCAATAACAAATAAGATCTGTACGTCCTACTTCAATCTCTTTGTAGACACTCAAAATTTGTCCTCACAATCGTCCTATTTCTCATCTATTAATTAAATGGATATTATTATCTATTTAATTAATTCATTTCATATTTTCTTCTATTCATTCATCAATTCATTTAAATCATTAACATATTATAAGCATTTATAAGCATTTATCCATATTATAAGCATTTATTCATTCATAACCATTATCCATTTATATAATCATTTATCAATCATTTATCCATAAAATATTTCACATTATTCTATTTGCATAATCATTAAAATATCATTTGCATCCATATCACATTAATCTTTATCCATTTACATATTTCATTAAATCATGTAAATACATAAATTCATTAAATCATTCATTTAAATTCACAAATTCACTTTAAAATATAATTCCTAGACCTACATCATATCATAAAGGCATCCCATTTATCTCTCTCATTCCCATCAATTTCATTTCATTAAACAATATGGGATAATTATGATAATCTCCATTTTACTCTTTTATCCCACATCTCTCCCGCAACTTCAATCTACCCCATGAGAACATCTATATAAACCCCTTCTTCTCACCAAAAAGGAGATTCAATTTTGATCATATAATCCTCTCTTCCATTCATCATAGCCTCTTGTTGCATTTGTGCTTGCGAAAATCTGAGAGCACCAAATACATAAGTCAAGATCTTGATGAATAGGAGAACAATAGAGTTAATTTTCTTTTGAATGCATGTGTTTGGGTTTTCATAGTTTAGTTTACATTTTTGCATGTGCTTTCATTCAAGAAAAGCTTCATTGATGTAATGTTGGAAATGCTTTGAATTTGGTTATAGTTTCAATTAGTTTTTCATTTTCAGCATGCACACTCTTAACGATCTATCAATAAGAAACTCAATATTTCAAGTGCATACACCAAGCTTCACTCATCATGAGCATGCACAAAGTGATGATCTATCATAAGATGATGTCTAACAAGTCAATCCCAAGTCTTACTTTTATAGTCAAGTAAAAAATAAGAGTTGAAAAACTTACTATATTTTCTAGCTACTCTTAATTAACTCTTACACTTTTATGGAAATAATTCCACATATGTAGGAAGATACTTTTGCATATTAAACAACATAATTAATATAACTTTATTTGTCATCAATGTATTTTTTCAATTTTGTTTGATATAGATCATTATAAGTACATCTTCTTTGATTTTGATCACTTGTTTGTTTATTTTACATAAATTATTATAAGTATGGTTTCATTACATTAGATTTAATTATTATATTTTATTAAATTTGTCACAATAATCTATAATCTTACTTTGGTCACACATAGCTTAGGACAAGATTTGTGGTCTTAAATTTTAGTGTCAATCACTTGGTTGATTAAGATTATTTAAATAAAATATTACAATAAACTCTACTTAATTAGTGTTCCATAAATTAGGGTATTGTAACATAGAAAATTGCATACCCTTATAGTTTTACATTATGTTTTGGGCTTGATTCAATGTCCATACCCCTAGCATATTTTAGGGACCATTGTTTAGCCTCAACCCTAGCCTTTTCCTTGATCAAATTGTTAAGTTTCTAAATATCAAATTCAAATTCTTCCCAATGACTTAAGACCATACTCTATATTTTGAGTAATTATCTAGGAGACTAATGCAATGTACTAGTTTTCTACGAGTCTCAAAAAAATTGAACATTGGTTTCTCACTTAGCTATTTTTTCCACCTATTGTAATACTTGTCTATCTAAAAAATGCCTTCAACATCTAAACTCGACTCTTTAGCTTCCAAAGAATCCTTTTGAAACATTATCTTTCAATTTGGAGTTTTCCATTCTCCATTAACAAAAACAACAATAAATATATCTATTACTCTCTTTCTTTGTTCTATCTTATATGTACACTCCATTATTGAGGCCTAGTCAAGGAAAAGTCTTGTTGCATTGAACATTGACATCTTTATGCTCTTAATCTTTTCTTCATCACTTGGTTGGTAATGGTGTTAAGAATTTTTTCATTCTCTTTTTACTAGTGGTACAATTTTTCTTTCTATATTTTTTATAAAATCTCTTAGTGACTACCACCACCATTTATCCAATATCATAAATACACTAGTTTATAAATCTATGTATACCTAGGATTTGATATTCACAGTTTTATTATTGTAGTAACCTTAGAGGAATCCACCTCTATACCATTCTTGGAGATAATGAAGCCTAATAGTTTTCTTGATGTAACCCTAGCGATATTTTTTAGGTTAAGTCGCACCTTGTAGTCTCTTAATCACTAAAAGATCCTTTACAAGATTTTTATATTGCCAAAAGGTCATCACATTTTCCTCCATGATCTCATGGAGAATATCATGACATGTTGAGAATATCATGGAAGGTTTTTGACATGGCATGTTGAGAATATCATGAAATATTATTGAAAGGGAGTTCATATAAAAAAGACTCATTATGAAATGGTTGACCAAAATATTCACCAAAGACTACACACCAAATTAAAAACCAAAATTTTGGGCCAAGAATAAGAACATGGTCAGTGAGGGGGCCACTAAGTCAACTATATATTCAAAATTTCAAACTCCCCAAGAGCCCAAAAATTTCCAAACAATCCAATGACCCACCGAATTTTCTATGCCACTAGGCTAAAACAAACCATCCCCTCCAAAATTTCAATACACCCCTTTGGGAGAACCCATGGTGGTTGTGTTCCACAAACTTGTCCAAGCTAACATGGTCACCTTTTGTCTCACCAAATATTTTGATGATACCAAACCAAATCTTGTATGGTAAAAAGATAACAAATACTACAATTATCATAGAATTGAGGGTTTTGTAACCAATAAATGTATGAATGTTACAAAACATAGATAGGATCTCATCAACCGTGATGATATTGAAATAAGGAGATGTGCCTACTTTTTCCAACATGAAAATAGGGATATTCCACAACCCATTTCTAAAGCATGACTAGTCTTACCCTTCCACCTCCAAATCTAACCAAAATCAAGATCATCATACCCATAATATCCACTCCAATAAAACCCATGGACATATCAATCAATCTAACATAATTTCATACCATAAAAATAAAATATTTTTATTTTGTTATCATCATGAGGCATGTTCAGGTCACCATCCAAGGGTCTTACACATCTACCTTTGCCTCTCAGTATAGTCTCATCAAACATCTTGAGAATATTATAGAACAAATTTCCATAATAAAGCTCCCCAATACATCTAGTGCTACTTCTCATCAAGATATATTAGAACACACCTTATAGGATTTGAGAGTTCCCAATGATATTAGCTCATGTCACTTCCAAGCCCTAGTGAGCCAATTATCCTCCACCTAGTAGCTTGCCTTCACCAAAAAATATATGCCACCTCTTGAACCATCACACAACCATCATCTCCATATTGAATACTTCATCTCCAAACTAAGGGACCAAGATAGTTATTTTGGATAACGAATCTAATTTAATCCTAGTTACCTTTAGGCTAGTCAAAAATTAGGGCACACTATATAATTGGAACTTCATATCATCACCATGAAGGCCTATGATAATGCAAAGTATAAATTAGAATGAACAATATGTCTCCCATAGAGGTTGGACCAATATTACAAAATATCTTATGTCATCACTATTTTTGGATTAGATTGTGTTAGAGTTTTTGTATCAACATTTTGTATCACACTCTATGGTCCATCATCAAGATAATAGAGAGCAAAAGAATAAAAAGTTTAGTTGCAAGCCAAGAAACACTAAAAAGAGGAGAGGATGATGATAAATATACAGGGTCTAATACCAATTTTTGGGAAATTCAGTATATATCCAAATATGACTTCAATGGATGAGATACAAGGCTTGGACTACTACAACATGAAAATCTGAAACTTATATGCAAATATGAAATTAAATTGTCTTAATATGGAATTACCATGATTAGATCAATCTTCTTTATGATGCTAAAAATATGCCAGCATATCATGCTTAATAATACCACCTTATGTGGACTTATAACATAAATAAATAAAGAATAACATCACCATAAAATAGCAGCAATAAGGCACAAATCAACAACATAAGATCGTCACATAACACAAGATTTACGTGGAGAAACCCTTGCGGAAAAAAATTCACAAAGAAGAGAGGCCAAGTATACATTATCTTCAAATAAATGAAATTAAAATACATTCACTTTCATTCTCCTCTTTGCCTCCAACATGGCATCACCTATGTAACTATGAACAACCTATTTATGCCTTAACCTATCCTTATACCTGTAATGAAATTCATTCAATTGTTCCTCATAATTTATACATCCAAGGAGATGGTTATATAGACTTGTGAAGAGGTCTAATGCACCAAACATGGCACTCAAATATGACCCTTCATTCCAAACATCCCCAACCCTTGAAATGTGAAAAGACACCAATTTTGGCTCCAATACTTTCTCTCCAACTTGAGCACCCAAACTTGGAAATTAAATATTACATTAAATGTAGAATGATGGAATACCAAGAGACACTTGTTGCATCTTTCCAAGCACCCACTTGGAGAATACCAACAATCACTCATTTGTCATTTTCCTTATCTTTTTACTATCCTATTCTAGGTCTCCACATGTGATGAAAATAATATTAAATATTTATGTCCACAAGTCACTATTGTCGCTGCTAGTAGAACCCATCACCCCTTATGAATGTAATACAAACTAAAAAATTTAAAAAAATAAAAAAGTGAAAAGGTAAGATTAACTACAAGGAGAAGCTTAACTGAAGAAACATATATGAAACTATGCATGGATCATAAAACTCGATCAATCTAATAAACACAACATAATGATTAAACCAGATCAATCTAATGATTGGGTTTCCGCCTCTTGGAAGCCTGTTGTGTCTAGGAAGATTGAGCTCTATCCCAGTGCTAGGGGTTTTTTCTTTGCTACCTTTGCTTCATCTGCGAAGAGGGACTATGTGTTGGACAGGGGGTGGATGCGGGGTATTCATTCGTTGTCCATCAGGCCTTGGTCTCGCTCTTTCAATCCTCTTACTGAGCCGCTGAATATTAGACCAGTTTGGGTCTGACTGCTGAATCTCCCTCTCCAATTTTGGGAGGATTCTTGTTTTGAAGCTATTGGCAACTCCATTGGACGTTTTATGAAGGTGGACTCTACATCTTCGGATCTAGGGCATACTACAGTGGCTCATATTTTAGTTGATTTGGACATCTCCAAACCTCTCCATGGTGATGTGGTCTAATGGTGGAGGACAAACCTTGGACGCAGCTACTAGACTATGAGGGCCTCCCCTTTCGGTGTAGGAGGTGTTTCTCCACTGGTCATTTGGCTTTTGGTTGCCCTATTTCTCGTCGCAAGGGTGTTGCTACTTGGTGGAGGAATTCTCTCTTGGACCATCTCATGGTGGGTTCTCCCTCCTCAGATGATTCCTCCGTTGAGGGCGACCCTCCTTTAACTGTTCCTCCCTTGGAGTCTGAATCCTTCCAGACTCCTCTAACGGCTATCCCTTTCATGGTACCTTTGTTGCCTCAATCTGTTGTCATTGTCCAGGTGGAACCTACCCGTCCCTCTTTGAATGACTCTGTTGATCCTTTGATAGATCATGTCTCCTCTTCTTCGCAGCCAACTCCCTCGCTATGTGGCAGCTCCTTGCCCAGGGTGGCTATTGAGGATCCACTCCTCTCGCCTCACTCAGTGGATTTAGATTCTAAGTCTTCTTGGTCTGCTGTGCAGAGGAAGAAGAAGGGACTCCCCAAATCCGTCGCGTCTTTGTGGCCTAGGGTTAAAGGAGTCAAATTAGTCCCCTCAAGTTCTGGGGTTGTCTAGTCCTTGTTTGTTGTTCTATAGTTGTCTGTCAGTTGTTTCTGTTTGTGGCATGTTCGGCCTGTTTTGTCGAGCCCTAGTGGCTCCTGTTTGTTTTTCTCCTAGTTCATGTTCCGGTTTGAACTAGCTTCTTTTTGGCCTTGTGGGCTTTGTGTGAAGGGTACAACACCCTGTAAATGTTGCTTATTTAATAAAAAACTAATGATTAAAAGATAGTGCTTGGAGGGAGGATTATTTTAGCTAGGTGGGGGTTGTCTATTCAATCTATGCTTTAATTCCCACTTGGTAGTTCAATTAGTTCCCCTAATGGTCGAAACTAATGTTGATGGGGGAATCATATATATACCAATTTAAATTAGAACAATAGATACATAAATATTTTTTAAATATAATGAACCTAATTATTTTGGAAAAAAAAAACAAGTAAACATATCCATATATAAGAAAATCCAAAAATAAATGAATACTCGTAGTATATGTATGTATGTATGTATGTACACACACACACACACATGTGTATATATAAACATATTTATCATGTTAGATTCATTTCAAATTATAAAAATTTAAATTTTGAAACAAAAAATCCTATAGGAGTATACAAATCTACAATGTTATATATACTTAATTTTGAAGTAAATGTGAACTTATATACTATCATATAAAGTATAAGAAAATGTCATATATGTCACTGCTATATATTCATAAAAGTAAGAGGATATTTATGTATATTTATACTTCCTCTTATATAAAAGTAAGAGGACCCAAGGTGCCCGAGTGGACCCAAGAGGACCTGAGGGGTAGGCACTTAAAAAAGTGCCCAAAATAATTGAAATAAACATTTTCAAACCTAAAAAAAGACCTCTTATGCCTTGGCCGACCTAATCAAAATCATTTCACAAACACAAAAGGTCAAAAACACCATTTTTTGCCTCCAAGTTGCCATTGTTGGTTTTTGAAGGTTTTGTCATTTTTCTTTTTTAATGTGAGAGCTACGAAGGAGTTCAACCTATAGAAACAAGGGAGAAATAGCTACACTAAGAAGATTTAACCATCGAAGGTGAGAGAATCTTTCATCTTTTTCAAATTTTTAATAATTTTTTAAGATTTTTCAAGTTTTTTCAAAAAAGAAAAGTTTTTATTTTTATTTTTATAGGAAGTTTTGAATTTTTTTAAGAGTTTTTTATGCATAATAAGGGGTTATAATGTCATTTAAAAAAATAGTTGTGTTGTTAATTTGAAATGTTTATTTATTTATTTTAGGTTCACAACTTCATACAGAATGGTCAATAGTTCTGATTCAATTGGCATGTATGCAGAGTCAATTAAAATATGATGTGTCATCACATCTTTGACGACATATGACAATGATTCAACAAATTTTCGGTGGTGGGGGTTATGTTTGGCGTTGTAGCCAATGTGGAACTACATATAAGAGTTTTACTTTAGAGTGAAAGCTCATTTTTGCTCTATTCTTTTACAAGGAATAAAAGTTTGCCCTGGGCCAAATAAAAAAGGGTTGCCAAAACACCAAATATTGGCTTCTATTAAAGAACAAGAGGAGGCTGACTTGGCATGTAAAAAATCAAAGGCTATGGCCCATCCTCTTGCCAAGAGAAGCTTGCAAAGACCTCCTAGTGGTTTATCATAACTAGTTGGCCCACATCCTTTCATGCAAATGGCACCATCTTCTGAAGGAGGTAATGCATCAGTTACACGAAAAAGAGGCCCATTGGAGAATGCCTTCAAAATTGAAGCAAGGGAGATTACAGATCAAAGCATTGCTCGTTGCATTTATGGCAATGGGGTTCCTTTCAACCTTGTTAGATCACCTTATTGGCAGGAAATGGTGACATCCATTTCCAATACAACTTTTGATTATGTTAGTCCTAAGCATTGAGAGTAATCAAGGATACATGGCTCAAAACAAGTGTCTGTCATTTCTGATGGATGGAAAGACTACAAAAATAGACCATTGATCAATGTTATAGCAGTGTCCCCTAAAAGGGCAATGTTTTCGAAGGTGATCGATTGTAAAGGGAAAATAAAAGATGCAAGTTGTATTGCCAATGTCCTCATAGAAGCCATTGACATGGTGAGGTCTGAAAATGTTGTCCAAGTCATAACGGGCAATGCTAAAACTTGTAGGGCGGCAAGGTCTATAGTGGAGACTACATATACTCACATTTTTTGGACACCATGTGCAGTCCACTCACTCAATTTGATATTGCAAAAGATTGCCACACAAATTGAGTGGGTCAAACAAATCTACACAAAGGGCGAGGAGATCCAAATGTTTGTGACTAATCATCATATTTCACAAGCCATCTTCAAGATCTTCTCCAATTTGGAGTTGTTGAAGGTAATTTAAATTTAATTTTTTATTGTTGATTTGTGACATGTATTTTTTGTACCATGTTAGGTTGTCGAAACTCGATTTGCATCTCACACAATCGTCTTACGACAATTTGTGAAGGTGCAAAAGGCCTTGAGTTCTATGGTTATCAATAGCTTGTGGAGTGTATGGAGGCAATCAAGCACAGAAAGAGCCCAAAAAGTAAAAGCATTTATCATAGATGATGAGTGGTGGACTCATGTGGAATATGTTTTGAATTTCACCAAGCCTATTATGAGCATGATTAGATATGCTAATACCGATTGCCCATGTTTGGGTGAAATTTATGATGGCATGGATTCCATGGTAGAGAAAATAAGATCAATAATAGATGCCAAGGAACATGACCCAACGAAAATATTTTTCAAAATTGTGCAAAAGATTATTGTTGACCGTTGGAACAAGATGACCATCCCTTTACATCTCTTAGCATTTGCTTTGTCACCAAAGTATTATAGCAAAGAGGTACTTTCATTGCCGAGGAGGGTGGCACCATATAAGGATGGGGAGGTTGTTGTTGACTATAAGGTTGCATTTAGAAAGATATTTTTAGATGAAGATATCCAAAGCATTGTCTTGAACGAGTTTGGTCAATTCATATCTTCAAAACATCATGATGTTTTCGCTCTTCTAGACAAATATAGGAAAAATGTTGATGAGTGGTGGTACCTACATGGTCAAGGCTCCAATTACTTGTAGCCTCTTGCAATTAAAATACTCTCCCAAGTATATGTATCTTTTTATTTATTTAGTTTTTTCATTTTTCATTTGATACTATTATGCTATACATTATCAACAAGTAAAATTAAATACTAAATGTTTATGCAAACTCAGCAAGTTGCAAGTTCTTCAGCTAAGTGGAATTGGAGTACATAGTTCTTCAACCACTTGGTCAAGTGCAACCATTTGGGTGCCAAAAAAATAGAGTATTTGGTCTATGTACACTCCAACCTTCATCTCTTGTCACATAAGAAACCTGAATACAATGAGAGTGTGACAAAGAATTGGGATCTAGTACTTGAGTGTGCTTATTTAGATGCTATAGTTGCATAACTTGGCTTAGCTTCCATAGATGACAATGAGGCAACTATTTCACTTGACGCACCTAGTGGGAGTGGCAATCCAATTGATTGTGGTTCAAATGAAATTGAACCAAGTGTTGACCACGGCATTGATGCTTTTAATGAAGACAAATTTGAAGACTAATAAATTAAATATTGATTGTAATTTGAATCTTCAATGTGTAATGATATTTTGAGACTTGAGTATTTACATTATGAATATGATTATATGAAGTATTTAAATATTCTATTTACTGACAATTATGTTTATCATTTATGTCTTATGAATATCATTGTTCTTATAATTAAATTTATAATTTTGAACATGAACTTGTTTATATATATATATATATATATATATATATCCGTATCTGTACCCAAGGGAAAAAAATTGCCATATTGTCATACCCGAACCCGAAATAGCAACTTAGATTCCATCTATATGTTGTAAATATTATAATCACATATACAAACAGTTTGATTCTCTTGCAGAAAATAGAGTTCTCTAGAGGGGTAAATACACGCAAAACAAACATGAGTTATAGTCAATTCCATTTATTAGTTCATATTAAACATTTAGAATCCAGACTTGCTATTCATTTAAATTTACGAAATTTTCAATTCAACAATCATTAGGGCAGGTCCCCATGTGGCTGCTTAGCTTATTTTGGCTAGCAGCCATTGCTCAACTTATTTAGGAGTTATTTGTGGAGCTGACGGCCCCATGAATGCTTAATTTTTCTACTTATTTTTTTAAGAGCCAACTTCAATTTGTATTAACAGTATAAATAATAATTTGTAAAAAAAAAAAATAGAAAAATGAAAAATGAAAGCAAATCTTAAATAAAAAAGAAAGAAAGAAATTTATGGAGCCACTTGGATTTTTAACAATATGTAGTTGCTGCTTATTTCCAGCCGCCCCCTTTTTTCCCACAACTTATTTTCAATTCTTATACAGTAGTTGTTTCATTAAAATAGGAAAAGATTCCAAATTATCCTTTCCCAACAATAAAATTTATGCATGGGAACACTCCCACTCCTTAAATTTAAGCAGAAAATGGAGTTAAGAAGCCGCATAGTGACATGAGATTAATTTAGAGAGAATGTAATGGCAAAAGATTGCTAGGAATGGAGCATCCCCAAGCAGCAATCCCAGGTTCAAACCACTGCAAACCTATGTTGCCAGTAACGTTAAGAGAGGGCGCCATTTCACATTTTAACAGCCAGCAAGAGGAAATAGCCAGTTCGTCTTTTTTTAAAATGGAAACAACTGGATTACAACATAAGTAAACATGCATCTAATCCAGATGCCCTTTTTTGCTGTTCTTTAGTTTTTTATGCTTTTTTTGTTTTTTAATCTTCCAAACATATGTAACATTTAATATTATATATTTATTAGTATACTTAATAAAAAAGCTATAATTTACTAATTTCACGTTTCCCGTTTCTGGCAATGTAGCAGCAGACTAAAAGGAGCAAAATGGCTAAGCGGAGTTGAGCTTCACCTTATATTTGACAAACAAGAAAAATAAAGGCAATGAGAAAGAAATTTAAGATATTTTCTGGGTCTGCTCTCACAGCTCATTTTTAAACTGCTTCTTCAGTCATGCTAAGATCGAATGTCAAGCGCAGGCAGGAGGACGGGTATACAGGAGATGGGCAGGATTTAGGAAAAGGGGCTAGGAGCATAATTGGTCCCACTTAATTAATCCCACAAGAATGTATAGACGTTTTGGGACTAGAGAGATTGCTTGTTATGGACTCCTCTAACAGAAACTGATCAGATGCATGTTGAATGGAAATGTCAGATGAGGTTTGCATGTCACTCTAGCGCCATCATTCAAACAAACAATTACTTTACCTATTTTAATTAAGTGAATAATTGCAAAGTCTCAAAAATGTGCCTGTTTGTGTGGCACACTCTGTAATATGACATAAGGCACAAGATTCTTATATTTAAGGATATGCAATACGAGGGAATCATTTCTGACGTGTGGTAGACTATTGCGACTGTTTAAAGTCCTGAATATCCAAGGTGAATAAACTATAATGAATTCTGATGAAAAAAATAATATACTAATACTTTTGTCTTAAATGTATAGCCATACTAAAGATGAGTTGCTCAAAAGGCCAGTCTAATTGCCCAATAGTGCAGCTGTGAAGAATGAGGACTATTTAATATATTGCTGGTCATCCACAAAAAATAGACTTCTTCACAAAATGGCAAATCTTCACATGATGCAAAAGGCATGCAAAATATTTCATATGCTATTAAGAAAAGTCATTGAAATGCTTAAATTCCAAATGCATGTGAAGAGAAAATACATCCATACCAACTATGAACCCAGTGAAAATCTCATGCAATTAAATTAATCTCAATCCAAAACCAAAACCCAACTCATTTCAATGTGTAAAGAGATCTATTTACTTGTCTCTTTTCTGGAAGCAATGTGTAAAAATAACGTTCATTATGAACTTTCAAAATAGGTACCAGCGTAAACATGGCAGCCAGGCACTGGTAGCATGCCCAATAGCTTTGACATTTAAATAGTTTTCCTTTCAAGCAGTTTTTCAAATGAAGTATGCAATCTTTTATCAGAGGCAAAATAGTAATACATATCCAACTAATCCTACATAAACAGAATTGTGTAAATTTACTACAACCAACCAATTCCAGACAAACATTCTGCTTACAACCAGACTAATGATGTCATTTCTAATTTTGAATGCCTATAATGCCTGCTATTGAACTTTACAATCCAGCTTTCTGAAGATTGTAGAATTCTGGATTTTATGCTCAACCCATATCTTTTCTAAAGATTCACATAAAATTAGAATCTTATATCCTTCAGAGAAAACAATCATGACTAAATGCCTCCAAACTTGGTCTTCGAGATCTCAATTATGCAAACATTTGCAAGTAATATTTTTTACAAGCACAACCAATGAATGGCTACAAGAAATTGTAGCCTGTAGCTATCTGCATGGCTGACATTTTTGGTCTCATAGTTCAGAAGGAAATTGACTCAAATTTGAATCCTTCTTTTATGATCATATTCTTCAGTTACACACAATAGAGTTATAGACATCCAACAAACCAAAAAACTTGTATTTCTGTTTAAGCTATACATATTATTGGAGCACATTCTACCAAAATTATAGCCACACTCTTCCAAATCTTTCATTCTGTGAATGCTAATTTTAATTTCAACTGTTATCTGGCTAGGAGTCCATCTTGCTCACTATTTTGCTGACATTACTTGTCTCAGTTTTGCCTGTAAAACTAGATTTACTTGATCTGCTGCATTTTTCTTTTCCGTAGCAACCTGAAAATCAAAAATCAAATTCTCAGCCTCTATTGCTATCCATGAAATATTGTGTGACAGTACTAATAATTACTATGGCATCAGTTATTTTGTTGTTGATAAAGGCTGCCAGAAATCAGATGGAATTACTTTCATAAATATGGATAGCATTAAATCATTCATGGACTTCCAAAGCCCAGATGGTAAACATTTGATACTTTAACATCAGCATCTCTTTCTTATAATTCATGAAACAATTTTATTTGCTTGTTACAGAAAATATGTAATGAGTTGATACTGCATGATCAGCAAAACACACATAATGCCTAAGCACCTTTGACCAGACTGGTTATGTCCAAAATACTAGAATGCAAAAAGTATGAACATTGGGGTACTGTACCTCGACAAGTTTATCATGATTTGCCTTGAGGAAGTTTATTTTTCGCTCACAATATTCTTTTCCTTCAGGCATGCTCTTCTGATTCAGATCAGAATTGTCCAATGAGAGAGATGCAACCAAACATATGTAGTCAAAAATCATCATAAAAAGGAAAGAAACTCTATGTGAATTGAGGCCTTCCATAACCTATCTATTTCTTATTAATAGTATTATTCTGATTCAGAAGATCAGCATTGTCCAATGAGAGAGATGCAACCAAACATATGTAATCAAAATTCATCATAAAAATGAGAGAAACTCTAAGTGAATTGAGGCCTTCCATAACCTATCTATTTCTTATTAATAGTATTATTCTGCATGTCGGATGCAAGACACAATCAAGGACATAAACTGACTAGAGAAGATGTTGATCAATAAATTCTTCCAATTTGACTCTAATTTTCAATGGGAAGCACATAATTACACATCATTCATGCAATAGTGCAGAGCTCAAATATGAAAACCCACCACCCACATGAGACAACGATACCCCCAGTATGAATTTCAAATTAACAATAAAAGATCCTTTTTGAGATGCGATGAATGCAATGATTAGAACTTCAAAATAAGTCATGCAGTGGTCACACAAATCTAGCCATTCTAGTAGTCATTTCATATATGATATTAATTAATATTCAGGTAAGCAACTAACCGTACAAAGACAAAGAACCTCCTTCACACCAACTAATGTCAAGATTATATCTCCTGTAGAGAATATAAAAGGGGGCTAGTTTAATTACCTCTACATAATATCCAGTGCCCACATCAATCAGGACTTTGTCAGCATTATCTAGAGTTCCCGGAACATACAGTGATGCTGTCAGAGGCACTAACATCTGTTTCCCTGCAATGACAAAAAACTTGATTTATTAAAAGAACTCTATTTAACAAAATATAAATACAATACACAAAATCAATAGAACTGAGGCCTATGTTTAATGTAAGCAACGAGGCTTACAACAACACCCAGTTTCAATTTCATGGACAATTTGCTATTCAAAACAGAATATGAACCTTGCTTATATAATAGAATAGGATGAATTTTGGTAACTATATGATTGCTCATCCCCCACAGTAACAGGATCCAAGTAACACAGGCCTGCAGAAAGGATGCAAGGTGGACTGACCCTACTACCTAGTCCAGGATGGGGAAAGCTGACCTTTGAGAGGGCAGCTAAGCTAACCTGAGTGTGGCTGTTGCAGGTGGCATCTTCTGAGGTAACAAAGGAACCTTCCTCTTTTTGCCTATTATATTGGCCTTCCTAGAGCCTCAAACAATGAAGCCAAGGCTGTGGTGTTAGTTTTGGGACTCTACTGTGCCTCACAGAAGATAGACCCATTTTTCAAGAAGACAACTCCCAGATTATAACTAACGTGATGCAATCCAGACACATATCTTGTTTGGCAGTTTTGAAGTATCCTGAATGAAGTCTTCTCCTTGGTGAATCAAATCATAGTTGGTCAATGCAATCATGAAGGTAATAAAACAGCAAATTTCCTTGCCAAATTCAATGCTGATCTTCTCCTAGAATGGAAATCAAGCAAAAAAATTCTAATAAAATAGACTGAGGTGGATTGGGAAGATCCTAGAGATAATGCTCTTCCCCTCCCCTGCCCACCTCCACCATGTCCTAAAAAAGTCTAATCAAGGTCCCATTTTGTGATAGGATGGAGGCTTATCAAATTTCATAACCAAATCACTAGATTTATTCATGCTGGCTGGATGAATGATATAAGCTTAAGGTCTTGTCAAAGGACATTTTCATGTGCAAGGTGGCTAACAATGCTTCCAACTTAAGGCCAACCTGCTACCTTAGTTTCTAATTATCTGCCACTCCCTTCATAGAATAATGTCTAACGCCGTAATGGATGTCTCTCCCATCAGTGGCTGATCCATAGACAGGGTCAATATTCCATTCCTTGAATTATCAACACAAATCTTATCATTCTGAACAGCAAAATGACTGACATAGCTGCTGATTTCTATGCAAATTTAGCATAAAACAGCCTGAAAACAATATTTGTTGTTAAGTACATTCACTTAAAGAAAGATTGTCAAAGAGGAGAGAAAGAGAGAATATGAATAAACATGACAATGCAGAACAGCGAGGCTTTTGAAATGGAGAAATCTAATGTGGGTGAAACCTCCAAAAGATCAAGGGATCTCCTCCCCAAGCCACTACTATAGAGATCTACTGCCCTCTAGAGGCCTTCATGGACTCCTCAAACATACAAATGGATATCTAAACACCTACAGCAATGCCAAGTTTCTCTAACCTCCCCAATTATACTCTACGATACACAGGACTACTTGACTAATGCAAAATAGCAGAGTTATAGTCAACTACACCATGAAAGGAACCACTTCACATTAGAAACAAAGGGAATTACAGCTCAAGATGTAATGACTGACCCCAAATTGTTTTTTTCTGATTTCAAGCTAGCTGTGTGTATGTTTTCTGAGTGTGTTTATGTTCAATAGTTTATGTGCCATACATCATTTTGACATACCAAATGGAAGGAAAATAGATTTGCAAGTAATATCATGTAAAACTAGATTTCAATGAATATATTTTCAGATTTAATACTCAGAAACAGTGATAGAAAATTACAGTCAATCTTGCTCAATATTAAACTCAGAAACATACATTTTCAGACCTGTTTAAAGCTCCTCACAGCAGATTAAAGATTCTTATGCCACATGCAACGCTAATGGCATAGCCTCCAATCTTCTTGCCACAAACACACCTCCAACAGTCCAAACAAATGCAGTAGTAAAGCACAGAGAGGCCGACCAGAATATTGACCCAACACCCAGATAAGGGCGCCCCCAGCAAAGGGGCGATTTGGCTTATAAATTCCAATTCTGCTCAGAAAATTATAAATTAAACCTCCTTGGAATCGCCTCAACTAGGAGCACAGTCATAACCAATACCCATAATGAAAAACTACTCCAAGCAAGAGATATATGCCAATAACCAGGTACAGGTCCACACCAAAAAGTGCCCAGAAATCACCAATATCATCACCAAAATGCAACTTGAACCTTCCCAAATTGATACCAAGTCTCGGAAAGGAAAAACAAGCAAACCCACATCAAAAACCAAACTGAAAACCTCAAAAGAACTGAAATATTTTCATTTCTAAGCTTGTATTATGCAAACTGAAGCCCAAGTGTGATTCCTGATTGAAACCACCCTTCTACCAGCTAAGGCAGGTCTTGCACTGCCGAAACCAGTCCTAGATATCGAGGGTTATCGTCCTCAACTCTGTTTATTTGACCTCCTGGCAAAAAACCAGCAGCATCTCCTTAAGCAGCCAAAACATCCATGAGCAAATGAGAGCCAAAAAGTCACTTTATAGAAGGTAAATGGGAAATTAGGGCAACTTTACGTTTTGAATCATTTTCCCTCCAAAAACCTTTTAATATTTTTGCTTTATACTTCAAAACATTATCAAATAATCCTCAAAGAGGAGTCCTCCTCATAAAGAAACTATTTGCACTTTTGTAGCCTTCTAAAACGACTTAAAGTTATCACTTAGGCACCAAGGTACATTTTTTATGACCACTTACCCCCTCACTTAAGTTATAAAGTTATTTTATAAAATAACTTAAGTGACTGATTAAAAGCAACTATTAAATAATTCAACCTTAGGCTCTCCAACACCACCTTAGAAATAACACTGTTGAGGACACAATGGGCTTGAGACCAATTTCCCGAAATAGACTTACTATAAATAGCAACTGCTAAAAATAATGAGTACTCACCAAACATCAACTGGTACAAAACTGAAGATCACTGAGATGCCCTGTGGCTTACTAAGAATAGTAAGCACTGTAAGCTGGCCACTATTATAAATAGAAAGTCCCACTGAAACACCAAAAAAACCCCACAGAAAGGATTAGCACAAGCAATAAAGCTCATCAAACAACTTCCACACATTGCCCAAACAAGAAACCCTAAACTGCTTTGCCTGCCAAACCAGTTACTAAATACAGCACTTACTAAAAATAGTGTGTCAAAACTAGACTATTTCGAAAGAGGACATCGAAAATGGGGACATTATAGTCTACCCCTCCCAAAGATTGCTTGTCCTCAAGCAATGACAGTAAAGCCCTGCAACATACAATTTGATTCACACTAAAACCAAAAATGATCCCAGGGTCCCAAGTAAATATAGGAGGTCTGTAGAACCAACTACTCAAATCTCTATTCTGCGAGGTACCAACACAAGTCCTCCTGAAAACCTCATGTATTAAGCGTAATCAAATACTGCAGACTCGACCAACTCCTCAAAAGAATGCCCCTCGAGAGTACCAAACTGATATGCCACAGGAGTAAACTCAAGAAAATCAACACTGGCTCTCTCATCCCAAATGGTAGCTGAACTACAACACAATGTGATTTCCAGGTTCCAAGTTAGTCTAAGAAAGGAACCACCATAGTAATGTCATGCCACATTGATCATAAATGAACCAACATGCCCAAACTGTGCTCCCCTATCTTGGACCCCCAAGGAATAAAAATCATCAAAGCCCATACTGAAAAACCTAATAGGTTTGAAGTCAATGCCATGAAAAATATCCTGCCAAAACAACTCATAGAAGACTGTGTCAACAAACTCGCGGTCAATCACAATCCTGGACAACATGAGAAAAAACCTGCTCAACCATAAGAAATAAACCCTGGCATGACACCTCAAGATACCCCAAGTATGGAGCAAGTCAATCACTGCCATATCTCTGAAACCTACCAACCAAGAAAAGCCAATGCTGACGCAAACCAAAATCATATCATCAACACTCAACCTCCAAGTGTCAAAAGAATGGTCCCAAACACACCAACACATCCAAAACACTGCAATCATTAAGACATCATCTGGAATAATGCATATCATCTCCATAAAGTAATTGTAGTGAGCGTCACTCACCAGAGTGGAAACAACAAATGGGTAAATTGTGTTTGAAAAGATAATCACAGTCAGGTGCCCCAAAGCCTACCCAAACTCAAAATCAATCTGCTCATCAAAAGATGTCATTATAACTAGCGAAAGAAAGTGAGGGCAGCGGTACTCAAACTGAAATCCCACTAAAAACATAGGAGAGATGAGTATGGAGGTAGCAACAGAATCATCACCAAGGATCAAATCATCACTACCATCCAAGCTCAACCATGCGCTACTCAACTGTTGAACCGAAGAAACCATCCAACTCATGTGCGGATCCAAAACCGAAGTCATGTACCAGCTGATCGGAAAGTGGGCAGCGTTATTGATACAAGAACTTGACCCGCTACTCCAATCCTGAGACAACTCTTCATAATTGGAAACTGCACCTGGGTCCCAAACCTTACTAATTGCGCCCAAAGCAATGCTACAACTAGGAGTAATCCCATCATCCAACTCAAAAAGCAGATTGCCATACAACATATCAACATCTACCTTCAACAAAGGATTATCAATAAATTGAAGGTTATCCTCAACTCCTGAATCAAACCAATCCTTTTGCTGATCTGAACTCCTATTTTTTGGATGTTTTGGACAATGTGCAAGATCATACTCCTCCTGGATGAAATCAAACTCCATCATTACCTATTTGATCTCCTTTGCCCTTTCTCTACCTTCCTTCTCCTTAAACTGTTGAGTCTCATAGAGTTGATCGTTCGCTTCACGAAGTGCCTCTTGGACACTTTCCAAAGCAAGCCTTGTGGAATTAAGCTCGATGGTGAGCTCACTAACCTCTTCCCTTAACTGCTTAGACATAGACAGAGTTTCATCTGCAAACTTGGTGGCTATATCTCTATCATGCATCGTGTGTAAGTAAGTTGTTCTAAATTCTTCCATGGAGCTCTTCATTGTATGTAAATCAGAAAATGAGATATTAAGCTCACTTTGTCCCATTGATGCATTTCGAATTAAGTTTTCCACATGCATACGTTTGCTGTCCAAACTAGATAAAATATGCAATTCATTTTCAGCGGATACCAAGAGTTGACTTTTCCAATCATGATCAAGCAAAAATGATGAACTACTGTTATGTGGCATGTAAAAATCAGAAATCAATTCACACTTGTCATCAAAGTTTCCATGACTGACCCAAATTTCACGTGCCTCTTCTTCATCACTAGGCCTTCAGCCAAAATTAGCCCCAAGCAAAAACATTTCTGATTTTTCTTCGAGATTATGCCCCTCAAAATCAATTCTCTGTAAGGCTTCCTCTTAACATTCTTAACATTCTTGATGCTCTAAGGTTGGAACAGCAGCTTGGTCAGAAGAAGATTCCTCCCAAACTAATTCTTCATCAAACTTTGGTCCCCAAACACCTAGATCCCATGGCCCAATAAGCTGATGTTTTCTTTTTGAATGAGTATGCTCAATGTATATCCCCTGAGTGGTTGCCTCCAAAATCACCTGAAACTCTCCCTTATCATTCCCAATAGTGGACTGTGAATCCAAATCAACCAAGCTACAAGGTCTTTGCTCAAAATCAGCTTCCTACAATGTGAAATCAGATTCCTTTTCAAAATTGAAAACATCACTATCGATGCCATCCTCTATGCATGGCTCCCAGAATGTAGTAAGGACATCATTACAAACCAAAGGAAATGCATCTCGAAGTGGATCTCTATCAAACTTTGGTGCCAACAAACCTGGATCCCATATGTAGAAAGGCTGATTGCTTTGATCAGAGAATAAGTGCTCATTGTGCTCTTCATGAATAGTTGTCTTTCTGAGTAAGTCACTCCCCAACTCATTAGGATTGAAATCATCATAAGCATCTCTCTCCATAGGCTTTGTTTGGAAGTCAAACCAAATGCCACCTGTGTCATCATTACCAACATGAGGTTAAGAATCATCATTATTAGCTGATTTGAAGACATTATCCCTTTTTTTTTCAAAATGCCCATCATCTAAAGGTGTCACAACTTCATTGGATAGCTCTAAGGGTGTATATAAGGCTGCTGTTTTGACAATTCCTTCATGCACAAACTCAACCACAGCAGTTGCATGCATGTCCAAAGAGTCATCCCGAGGCTCTGTCTCACATTCATCATGTTTCAAATCAATCACTTCATCTGATTTTTCTGCTATTAACTTCTCTTCAACCACCCGCTCTTCATTGAACAAGTATGGCTCCAACTTTGCCACCTCCTTAAAATGAAGTTCTGGTTCCTTCTTGTCAAACCTCTCTATGAGTCTCTTAGTAAACTCGGTATAAGATGTAATCTGAGCATGCCCCATTATGATCATCCCATGATGCCACCACTTATGTGCAACTCCATCAAGGTGCATAGTAGCATATTTTATGGATTCTTCTCCAAGCATGGGGTTTTGATTGAAGTATGTATCCACCCTATGAACCCATGCTCTCGCTGAAATCTCATTGGACCCGTCAAAATAAGGAATGCTAGGTTTTCCATCTTTCCTCCGTAAGTCATTATGAAGTTCTCTATTGCCCCTGTTGGGCGTATGACTCATCCTGAGATCTATATAATCCTGAAGTGATATGTCATTTTGGAAACCAGGGCTTGCATCCAACCAATCCTGTCTAAATTGATCCTGCAACTCAACTAAGGTAAGCTCTTGATTGGGTTGTGTTTCTACTCTTGGTGGAAATATAGGCATAAGAGGCCTAGCCATAGCTGCCCTGTTGTTTTGAATGGCTGCCCCACGCTGACCCGCATCATTTCCTTGCCCCAAACGATCTAATCTTTGTACCAACTGTGCATGTTGTTGATTGGTCTCTTGAGCACGTTGGGCTGCTCTTTCTTGACCCCTAACCACTACATCCAAGACTTGCATCATACGATCTTGCTTACCAATATTTCTTTCAGCTTCTTCTCTTCTTTCACCCATATTCTTTTCTTGGTTCCTTCTTTGTCGGACACTATTGCTCATAGTTTTGTATCACCCATTGGCTGGCAGGATGATTAGTGCTTTGATACCACTGTAATAACTGACCCCAAATTGTTTTTTTTCTGATTTCAAGCTAGCTGTGTATGTTTTCTGAGTGTGTTTATGTTCAATAGTTCATGTGCCATACATCATTTTGACATACCAAATGGAAGGAAAATAGATTAGCAAGTAATATCATGTAAAACTAGATTTCAATGAATATATTTTCAGATTTAATACTCAGAAACAGTGATAGAAAATTACAGTCAATCTTGCTCAATATTAAACTCAGAAACATACATTTTCAGACCTGTTTAAAGCTCCTCACAGCAGATTAAAGATTCCCCTGATGCCACGTGCAACCCCAATGGCATAGCCTCCAATCTTCTTGCCACGAACACACCTCCAACAGTTCAAACAAATGCAGTAGTAAAAAACAGAGAGGCCGACCAGAATATTGACCCAACATCCAGATAAGGGCGCTCCCAGCAAAGGAGCAATTTGGCTTATAAATTTCAATTCTGCTCAGAAAATTATAAATTAAACCTCCTTGGAATCGCCTCAACTAGGAGCACAGTCATAACCAATACCCATAATGAAAAACTACTCCAAACAAGAGATATATGCCAATAACCAGGTGCAGGTCCACACCAAAAAGTGCCCAGAAATCACCAATATCATCACCAAAATGCAACTCAAACCTTCCAAAATCGATACCAAGTCTCTGCAAGGCAAAACAAGCAAACCCACATCCAAAAACCAAACTGAAAACCTCAAAAGAACTGAAATATCTTCATTTTCTAACCCTGTATTCTGCAAACTGAAGCCCAAATGTGATTCCTGATTGAAACCACCCTTCTACCAGCTAGGGAAGGTCTTGTACTGCCGAAACCAATCCTAATTATGGAGGGTTTACGTCCTCAACTCCGTTTATCTGACCTCCTAGCAGAAAACCAGTAGCATCTCCTTAGGCAGCCAAAACATCCATGAGCAAATGAGAGCCAAAAAGTCACTTTATAGAAGGTGAGAAGGAAATTAGGGCAACTTCAGATTTTGAATCATTTTCCCTCCAAAAACTTTTTAATATTTTTGCTTTATACTTTAAAACATTATCAAATAATCGTCAAAAGGGCGTCCTACTCATAAGGAAACTATTTGCACTTTTGTAGCCTTCTAAAACGACTTAAAGTTATCACTTAAGCACCAAGGTACTTTTTTGATGACCACTTACCCCCTCACTTAAGTTATAAAGTTATTTTATAAAATAACTTAAGTGACTGATTAAAAGCAACTATTAAATAATTCAACCTTAGGCTCTCCAACGCCACTTCAGAAATAACGTTGCTGAGGACACAATGGGCTTGAGACCAATTTCCCAAAATAGATTTACTATAAATAGCAACAGCTAAAAATAGTAAATACTCACCAAACATCAACTCGTACAAAACTAAAGATCACTGAGATGCCCTATGGCTTACTAAGAATAGTAAGCACTATAAGTTGGCCACTACTATAAATAGAAAGTCCCACTGAAACACTAAAAAAACCCCACTGAAAGGACTGGCACAAGCAATAAAGCTCATCGGGCAACTTCCACACATTGCCCAAATAGGAAACCCTACACTGCTCTACTTGCCAGACTAGTTACTAAATATAGCACTTACTAAAAATAGTAAGTGTGTCAGAACCAGACTAATCTGAAAGAGGACATCAAAAATGGGGACATTACACAAGAGTCCCCCAAAGGTCAGTCCAAAAGACAACCCCAAATGCTCCAACTTTATGCTTATGAGCTTTGTGTTTTTGTCATTTTTATGAGAGGTTTCACTATGACCGACTTTGTCCTCTGTGCCCACTGTCATTTGTGACAAGTGCAGCTACAGTTGAACTCGCATGAAGAATTTGACCTCAGTCAAAACCATTACTGATGCTTTTATTTTATCATCAATGAAGCCCCGTAGGTGTTCTGATCACAAAAGTAACTTTTATTCGTATTTCCCACCTTTCTAGGATCTCTTTTACTCTATCTAATTTTGGCTTAAGGGAATTGAGTCTTCTCTTGTCTTAGTTTTAAGAAGCCTTCAAGAATGAGTCACAATGGTTATGTTAGCCAACTTACTAGCTTTATAGATCCAATTTCAGATCATACCTACCCAACCGGACGGCTTTCAGTCCCTAAAAGCTAGGAACTCAATGGATGAGGAAAAATTTCCCTCTTCTTGTTGTTAGGATACCAACTTGCTTGGCTCAAGATTTGTCCCTTCATACCAGCATTTCATGTCTCTTGAATCCCTCTCTGTCACACTCTCTTGCACCTATAGAATACCATCCTTGTCAAACTCTACTTGAGAATTGGGCACAGCATGTTCAATCAAAGGGAAGAATCGCTTCTTTGTCATCTACAATTGAAGGCTCAAAGTCTATGTTGCCAGTTCAGCTTCAGCAATTTGGAAAAAAAAATCCAGGTATGGCTAGGACTGCTCTCTCTCTCTCTCTCTCTCTCTCTCTCTCTCTCTCTCTCTCTCTCTATATATATATATATTAACAATTAATTTAATTTGCATATGGTGCATTGGTATGTCTAGTGGTTATTTGGCAATAGGTACTACGTTCCAATCCCTTAAGAGGCATTATGTCACTTAAGTGGGTTTCAAGGGGATCCTTGGTGGATGTTGTGTTTAAAAGTACAAGGGTGAGATCCCCCATTTGTGGCCTCACTGACTAGGGCCAATTAATCCCCAAACTTACAAATTAAAAAAGAAACAATAAATTTAATTTAATATTCATTAAATATTAACTAAGTTTTTGAGTTCTTCTATAGTGGGTCCCCGACCCATACCCAACCAAGTTTTTGAGTTCTTCTACAGTGGGTCCCCGACCCATACCCAACCAAGTGAGCCATAGGAGTGATGACGAAACCGCCCCAGCTAACCCAGGTTCCCTATGGCTATGCCAACACAACAAGCCACGAAAAACAAGCTAAAAAGTGAATTTTTTTACAAAAAAATATATATTTACTTATTTAAAAAATAACCTAAAACACACCCGTTGTTGTTTGTTGTTTCACAAACACAACTCCATTTCACACAAACTCATTCTTGCTAAAGCCAATTTTGCATTTTGAAAGGTACTTGGTTTTTTTCAAAAGAGAACAATCACAAAGTGCCAAGGATTGAATACAACTTACACAAAGGCAATCTATTCATCTAAGGTGAGTATTTTAACTAATTCTTTCAATTTTTTAACAATTTTTTTCAATTTTTTAATGAACTTTTTCAAGTAAAAAAAATTAAAAATTTTGAAAAATAAAAAAACAAGTTTCAAGATTGTTTATAATGTTTTTTGGTGTTTGTTTTGAACTTTTATTAGTTTATAGTTATAAATATTGCAAGGTTGCATTTTTTATTTTTAATTTAAAATCTTATAATTTCTTATAAAGCAAATTGCAATCTATTTGGAATGCCCACTAGTTCAAGTTCAACGGGCATTAAGACAAATAAACAATTTAAATATGATCAAGTATCTCCTCTATGGAATTCATAGTTATCAAACTCGATGAGTTGCAAGGTGGGCAACCCTGAATAGGTTTGGGTGACTTGACAACCGAGTACTTGCTAGACACGCCAGACAAACTTGCCAAATTCACCAAACTCAATGAATCCCGTGGGAAAAACCTAGCCACAACTAGGTAAGTAGAAATTAGGAAAAAGAAAAAGAAAAAAAGCAATTCACTCAAAACAAAATGTCTTACATTTGTCTCCTACAAACCCTAGGTGTGCTTAATTTTGTTTTATGTTTCATTTTCGAGCCAAAGGAGAAGGAAAAAAAGAAAGCTTGGCGGTTGAATAACATTTGGGCAGGTTTGTACCTACTTTTGGTGCATCTAGAGGAGTCTACAAAGGATTGGGAAGAGCTCACCATTGATTTCAAGCAAGATTTAAGAGGTAAGCTTGTATTTTGAAGGATTTTTTAATACAAATTTCATTTCTCTTTTACATTTATTTTTTCTTTTACCTATTTTGTTTTAGTGGACCAAAAAACAAACCCTAGATGTTTTGTAAAAAAAATAGTTTTATAGTTGCAAAACCTAGATTTTTTATATTAGTTTAATTATAAACCATAAATGTTAATTTTGTATTTATATGTTATTGCAACATCCTTTAGATTTATAAATCAACTTTATCACAAAGTCAACTAGAACCCCAATTAGAAGGGACCCTGTTGGAAACATGACATTGATGGGGAAAAGAAAGGAGAGAACGTGTTTTCATTGCAAACAAGCTTTACATGGAGGAGGCATTAACAGATTAATATACCATCTTGCACATATACCATGTCGAGATGCTAAACCATGCCCAAAAGTGCCTATTGAAGTTCTACGTGAAATGCAAGTTCGATTAGAAACCTTTGAGCAGCAAAAAGAACTAGAAAAGAGGCATAAAGAACTAGAAAAGAGGCAAAAAGAGGAGATGGTGGCCATTGGTGGAACTCGAGAGTCTTCTTCCCTTCCTCCATTTCGTCCATCTTTGAGTAGTGGCAATGGTAGTGGTAGTGGCAGAGTTGGCATTGGGCCTAGAGTTCATGCATGTAGATTAGATTCATATATTTTTCCATGGATTACTCTAGGTTTCAAACCGTCACTTGAGAGCATGGATTGGAACAAAGATAAACATGATGCGACTAAAAGTGCAATTGGCGACTTTTGGTTCTATTGCACCATTCCATTCCACATGGCCAAGTAATTCTTTTTTATTTATTTTTAATATATAGATTGATTCTTTGTCTCTTGAATTTTAAATTTTAGAGGTATGTCAAATTAAAATTTAAACTCTCAATTTTGAAATGCTTATCTTATTTTATTTATTTGCATTAGGTCTCCTTATTGGCAAAATATGGTGGATGCCATTACTGTTTGTAGGGCAATGTTCAAAGGCCCTAATGATAAGGAGATAAAGGGCCCCAATTTGTCTCAAAAGGTGGTTGATGTGAAAGCCACGATTGACAAGCAACAAGAGATATAGAGGAAGAAGGGTTGCACCATCATGATTGATGGTTGGACGCATAGCTAGCAGACTCGCCGAGTTTTCGGCAAGTCTTGAAAAACTCATGAATTTTTTTGCCCTGCGAGTCTTTATGACTTTAACTCGCCAAGTCTTCCTACCGAATCTTTTCAAAAAACTTGCGCCAGATACATAAAAAATGCAAAAAACCACAAAAAAAAAATCGAAAAAGTTGCCGAGTTTTTTGCCATGTTTTTGCCTAGTTTTCTCCGAGTTTTTTGCCAAATTGAGTTTTCCAACTATCGTTGGACGGATAGAAGAAATAGAACATTGCTAAATTTTCTTGTTTTTTCTTCAAGTGATTGTTCTTCTTGAAACGCATTGATTTAGTGATTAAGATTTTTAATTTATACTTTATTGAATCCTTGATTTTGTTTCTTTCTCTGGTGGCATAGTGTTCATAAAACCTATTGATGCTTCAAGAATCACAAAAAATGTTGAATTCCTTTGTGAAGCTTTGGAGGGAATCTTGGCTAAGATGGGTGATGAGAATGTGGTGCAAATAGTTACAGATAATGCAGCAAATTGTGTTGTTGCAAGTAGACTACACACGGATAGGCACACATCATTATTTTGGACTCCTTGTGTTGCTCATTGCCTTAACCTCATATTGGAGGACCTTGGCAAGATTCCATGGATCAAAGTATCTGTGGAGATAGCTAAAAATATTTGTAAATACATGTACAATCATACTTAGGTCCTCAACCTAATGAGGTATTTCACAAGGAAGGAGTTGGTTGTCCTGGAATAACCCGATTTGCTACCAATTCTATAACATTACAATCCTTGCTTCAAGCAAAGGGAGCTTTAAGGTGCATGTTTGTTAGTGAGCAATGGACTTCCTCATCATATGCTAAGACCAATGTAGGGGTTGATGTGGCTAATTGATTTTTTGATGGGCAAAGATTTTGGGTACTAACCATGGAGATCATAGAGGTAAATCTACATTATATTTTTATTCATATTTTTATTTTATTTGCTTATCTTTGTTCACACTTATGTTAATGTTTCACAATAATTGCAATTCACATAGCCTTTAGTAGTTCTCCTATGAGTTGCTGATGGGAGAAGCCCATAATGGGTATATGAAGGCATGGATAGGGCCAAGGAGACCATTAGATCCATTTATGCAGGAGTTGAGGATAAGTACCACCCTATTTGGGAAATCATTGTAGACGATGACACCTCTAACTTTGCAAGCCCCTACATGCAACTACTTATTTCCTCAATCTAACATTCCAATTCTGCCCTAATTTCAAGGCGGATGAGGAGGTTCTGAGTGGGTTCTACACAATCATAAGTAAAATGGTGCTTGAATCTCTTCTTGGAGCACAAATAGTCACCGAGATTGAGATCTTTAGACTTGCACAAGGAGATCTCTTTACAGTGTTACACGAAATATATGCAAGGCAACTCAATTGACATTGCAACCAGGTAAAAATCTATTAAAGGCATAATTTAAGTTTAAGAATTAAAACTTTTCTTTTTTAACATTATTATTAAATATTGAAAGTTAGACAATGAGATTGATTTTTTTCTTTTTTTCATCTAAAATGCATGGTGGGAAAGATTTGGTGCTAAGGTACAAAATCTTCAAAAGATAACAGTTTGAGTCTTGAGCCAACCATGTAGTGCTTTAGGTTGTGAGAGCAATTGGAGTATGTTTGAGCACATACACTCCAAGAAGCTCAATAGACTGTCAATGCACAGGTTGAATGATCTAGTTTATGTTCATTACAACCTTCACCTTAGCCACAGACAGATTTTGGGTGGTGACTTATCACCCATCACACTAGTGAGGTTGATCCACAACCACATTGGATCATTGAGGTTGAGGATCTTGTCTTCAGTGATGAGGACCTTGATTGGGTTTACCAAGTGGATAGAGAGGCAGAGGCATTAGCCATGGAAAAGGAGGATAGAGCACGAGTAGACACCTTGGATGTTGGTGTGAGTGTTGCTGAGACACAAGTAGATATCATGGTTGCATCATCATCCAAGAACTATCTTAGATACCTATGCTAGACTTGCTATAATATTAGGCTGAGTGATGTAGGCTCCTTTGAGCCATAGACTTCTAGTTTTTTTTTTTGTTTTTTTGAACTTTCGATGCCATGGATTTCATATTCCATGAATTTTGTATACATTCGATAATATTTATATATCTAAATGTGTTATTTCATTCAACTAAAATTTGCATTTATAACTATGTTATCAATGTATACTTATGTATTGATCAACGTAGCTTCTATTTGATGAGTTTATTGTGTCTTTGAGGTTTATTTATTAAAGGGTGCATGAAACAAGTTCTAAATCCTTAAAAATCTTCGAATTTCATGAGTTTCTCAATTTGCCGAGTCTACATTGAGTCCAAATCTGGGTCAAAAATCAACTTGTCAGTCTTGGGCGAGTTTGAGTCTTATAACATTTCTTGTTAACATTGTTCAAAACTTCTAGTTGATGCATATAGCATCTTTTGTTACAGATATTAAGGCCCCTAACATTCCAAGATAGGACCTTCAAGGATCCTTAGGAGGGGCAGCATCACTCCTAGGCCTTAGGGAAAATTTGTGTAACTTTTGTTGATTATCATAAAGTACTTCTCACTCCATCTTTTGCTCGTTAGTTTTCCTACCCTTCTTTGTCAATCCACAATTCACCTTCATGATTTTCGAGGCAGATTGTTTTATGCATTTGAGGTCAATATTCTTTAACTCGTCTTCATTTCAAATTCTAAATCCTCCCATCCCTTGAGATCATCCTCCTCTTGTGTATATTCTTGGTCCAATATCTCAAAAAGCCTTGCAGCATCAACAACATTCTCTGCACCCAATGAATTGGTTTCTTCATGTGGCTTTTCATGAATTACAAAGGCTTTTTTCATGTCATGCAATGTGACTTCTTTTTGAGGAAAATTTTCAATTGTCCCTACTTGAAGTTTTTTCTTCGAGCCGCCTTTGTTTACCTCCAATGCTGCAAACATTAGATCAATATAGTCTGGATCTGATCTCTAAGAAGATGAAACCATATGATAGGGAGAAGAACATGAATTTCCCCCATTTCCTGCCAGACTTCTGTTTGAATTTTAAATCTTGTTTGTTCCATCATCTTGATCCATTTGAGATTTTCTCACCCATTTCTATCCTTGTTTTAGAGGAGGGATTCTAATGCAGTCTTTGGAGAAATGGTTTTTGGATCTACAACTCACACAAAACATCGTGTTACCTTCCAGCTCTATGCTTTGACTCCATGATCTATTCATCAATTCTAATAAGATAAAGACTAGACACTCTTTTTTGGTATTCTAGATGCATATCGTAGTATGAACTCTTGAATTTCCCTTTAGGACATCTTCATTCAAGGAATTAAATCATCCCAAACTATAACCAATTTCTTTCAGAATCTCTAGCTCCCAGTATTCTTCAAGGAGATTATACACCCTTAACCAAACCAAGGCCTCCTTAACCACACATGATAACAGATCGAAGTTTGGAGACCATTTCTAGGTATAGAGCCCCACCCCATCCAATGTCCATGGGCCACCATTCAAGAATCCTTCCCTGTCTAGGATGTACTAAAATTCCACCATAAAGAAGCCTTTCAATAAAAATTGTACCAAATAGCTTTCACCCCAATTGTCTTTTATCCATTTTTCTATCCTACTCTTGCCAGCCATATTTTGCAGAGTTTGCTTATAATCATTGTTAGCAATAGGACTTCCACTCATCCAAGGTTTTGTTTTTTTATGTTTACTCAAAAAAAAAAAAAAATTGATCTTTAATTCCTTTCTTTTTGTGGTCCTGATCACTCTTTTCCTTTCTGAAATCAGCATTTTATTGGTTTCAATGGCAAATCTACCATTTTTCATTTCATTCCTTGATATATATTGTTTGCCAGCATTTGGTTGTTGTTGATTGTATTGATCCCTTACTTCACCTTGTTGCAGACTAGGAAAGAATGTCTAGGGCACAATGCCCTAGAATCAATGTTAGACTCCCAACTTCTGCACCTTGAGATTCTATAAGACACCCATAATGGGCTTACCAAAACACAAACCCAAAAAAAAAAAAATATTAAGTTAACGTTAGTGTTGACTATCAAGGAACATGATTTTATGCTGGTAAATAGTTCCTTTAGTAAGTAATTCTAAGCTTCTCACAACAAAAACATTTCAGGTTCTCAAAGGTGCAAAGAACACCAATGATTAAGAGATCATGGTTGGGATCCTATTGGTTCAAGTACTTGTGTCATATAGCACTAAGCACAAAGACTTTTTGGACACAAGGGGTCATCTTTACATTATGCGAGATCCCTTGGATCTTCTAGTTCACTAGAAGATTACT
This sequence comes from Sequoia sempervirens, assembly GCA_007258455.2. NCBI lineage: Eukaryota > Viridiplantae > Streptophyta > Pinopsida > Cupressales > Cupressaceae > Sequoia > Sequoia sempervirens. The sequence continues at coordinate 69,114 of VDFB02183718.1, forward strand.
TGGCACATAATTCTAGTGACATCATGATCTACACAAAGCTTAGGGGTCCCATTGCGGTATGTGACCATGGGGAACATTTGTGGGTGCCATTTAGTCTTATGCAAGCACAAAGAGTGGGGACCACTATTGGTGACAGCCCCAAGAAAACCAATGTGCGACAATTTTGGAGTTGTCAAACTAATAACTTCTCAAGTTTGCATAAGTTGTATGATCGTCGAGCTCAACAAAACATCTTAATTTCACTAACTACTATGCCATTAAGCAACTGCAAGCCTTTACAAAAGGGAGGGCTCCCACCACATGATGTCATGGCCACAAATTGGCCAATGGCGCATTGCTAAGGGGTTTTGAACTTGACACCACTAGGGAGAGCAGATTATTGACACATTCCTTGGCTAACATCAACATCCATCAAGCTTGTGACTCAATAAATCAAAAGGAAGAGGGCCCACCTTTGTTGACTTGAAGCACTGGGCCAATAGCACATTCTACATTGACAATTCCAAGGGAACTTCATATGATTGCACAAGCCATTAAATCATGTCTTAATTAAACTACTAGCATATCATAGGGAGCACGTATACTAACACTCTCGCAAGCTACGACATGGTAGCACTAACAATATAATAACTTCATGTATGTGTTGTGAACAAACAAGATGGGGCCTGCCTCATTCAAAATTGGACTCAACCAACCAATGGCCCACTAGAGCTCTACCGAAATTCACTAACAAAATTTGCAACTACCCCAGTTATTGGATTGAAATGACATCAACAACCATCACTCTTTGTGCCAAAGTTAAAAGTCTTGCAGAAAAATATACTAGTAGGAAACTTATATGAAATTGAACATCATCTCAAGGCCATTAAATCTTGGCACAAGGCCAAACAAGATCATGTAAGAGATTGAATCAACACCAAGAAGGATTAGAGGTTTGACCAAGGTTTTCTAAAGGTTGTAATCACATTTTGGACATGAATTCTTGGCACAATATTCAAGCCTAATCATAACTCAAGCTCAAACCATTAACAAGGTTCCAAAGGGTTCTAGAAGATCCAAGTGTACACTAGGTTATTTAACTTGGATTTTGGCTTAGTCCCAGTATGGGTTATAATCAACAATTTTGTATCAAATTAGGAACAAGTAACATCATCTACTTATTACTTATTAACCATTGTAATTAGGAACATCAAATCATAGCTATGAGGAGCAACTTCACCGATAAACAATTAGCATTATAATATCCCAAAATAAAGTTAAATATAAACTCATAAGTCCTTCCAAAGAGCTCATACGGCTCCAAGCACAATTTACCATACACAAAATGGGGTAACCATTAATCATTTCATGAACCAAACGTTACAATCCTCAGATTTCTCCAAAAGTGGAATCCTAACTCAATTAAATGTGAGCACCAAGGCCCCAACCCTAATTTTGTGTATATAGAATCTAGCTGAAAAACTGAATATTTTCGGCCCATGGGTCATTGGTTTGTAATTTTATATAAGAATTTGAAGATTGTACATATTCACTTTCCCATTTGCTGACCTTATGACAATCTGCAAAAATCCTTTAGTTTCCAACTCATTGCTTAGTTTGTAATGTCCCCATTTTTATATGTCGGTGTTGTGATTAGATAATTAACTTAAGGTTGCCAAAAAAAAAAGTTAAGTTTTAAAAAGGCAACTTGAATTTATTATTTATAGGTGCAAAAGTAACTTAAGTTAGCTGTAATGTCCCCACTTTGGCCATACGCTCTTCTATGACTGATAGCCTATTCCCGGAAATCCGTAGGCTGATCAGAAGTGCAAATCAGGGTTTCCTTTGTTTGGAGGTTTTTTGGCATTTCTCAGAACTTGCTATGTTTAGTAAGTTCTAATTATGGCAGTGATCCAATTGACAGCTCTTCAATAAGTTTTCCATTTCAGTTGGAGCAGTTGAATATTGTTGAATTTGGCTATTGAGGTGAAAAATGGGAGAAATGAGTTATTTCAAGTTATTAATATTTTATTCTTAAGTTGACCCCCTTGGCCTAATATGATAACTTGAAGTTGCTTTTAAAAGGTGTTCATGAAGGGAAGACGCCTCATGAGGAAATAATTAATATTTTATTATGTTTAAAATGTGCTTTGGAGTTGGAGGCCAAAGTTGAGGAGGAAATATTTATCTTTTTAAAAAAATTAAATGATTCAAATTCTTTGGGCATCCCTTGGAGAGAAAAGGTGGAAAATCAACACTCACCTCAAGTTCTTTAAAAGGGAGAGTTGCTCCAGCATTTGGTATCCATTGTTTACACTAAAGTTATGCTATCAAAATGACTTCATGAATTTGGCTTCGAGGAATGCTTACCTCCTAGCATTTGTCCAATTTTGTGTTTGAAAAATAACACCTAGTTGGTTTATCGCTGCTTCTCATCTAGACTAGCAGATTGATGAAATATGCTAACCAATTTTTTCGAAGGAATAACACAAAATAACCAGCAATAGATGATTGGATTAGCGTTAGCCTCAAATCAAAATCTGAACTTGAATGGAAGATACTGAACTTGAACTGAAGAAACTGAACTTGAATAGAAGAACTACTCAACGTCAAGAATGTGCACTCAAGATCCCACTGAGGGCGAGGTGCTAACATATGACGGAGTCCAGAAATTGAAATTAAGAACTATTAGGCGGATAACCAGCCATGATAAACAATTCCACGCTACCACCAAACAGTGGGGGGAAAAGATTACAAATGAAAGTAATTCATCCGCTGCGGCGGGCATCCACAGAACTGTGGGGATTCACCACTATGAGTGGGTATAAGTTATTACAATAAAATTAACCACACTGGCGGTAAACCATCCAGGGGACTTATGTGAGAAGATACAGAAAGAAATTGCAGCAATTAAAACTGGAACAGTACTACTGTTTGCAGATTGTACAAATGAATAATAAGCTGCAAAATTACTTAGAAATTACAATAATCTTCTAACACAAGATGGATAGATGTTTTTCAATGTTATTTTAACCCTCTAACAGCTGCTAATAAATCAGAAATCAGAACTTCAACAATCTGATGTAAAAAACAGTAAACTGAAAATTCAATCTGCAATTGTGAGAATCAATGAAATTATCATAACTCACTCAATTCTTCTCCGAATGACGTGAAACGAGTTGCAAATGCACCCTACAAGTCTGGCGCCCAAGTTAGAATCCAGAAACAGCCACCAAAGACTCTAGTTTATTTGGCACGAATCCCAAGACATCATCAAATGGTACGGCCCTTGAAGAAAATCGATTTTGCAATATAAAATTGAATACTTGGAAATAAATTCCCAAACTTTGTGAAAGGTGGCGCCTTCAGTTGACTAATGCATGGCCAAAGTACCCAGAACAAAATAAAATTCACTTAAGAAGATATGAACAAAACTCAGCTTCAGCTGTGTAAAAACCAGGAACTTCAAACTGTAGAATTTCACCAAAATTCTCAACCTTTGTTGCTCAATCTGCTAGTCTGATGTGAGAAGCAGCAATGTTCCAACTAGGTGTTGTATTTCAAACACGAAATTGGGAAGGGGCTAGGAGGTAGCATCCTCGAAGCAATAGCAAAATGTCCATAGTCATTTTGACAGCATAACAGTAAGGTAAATGATGGATGATCAATGCTGGAGTCATGTCTTCATTTTATAAGAATTGAGAAACTCTTCAACTTCCTCAATTGGTACGCCAAAAGACAACTATTTGAATTCTCCTTATTTTCAAATTTCATAAAATAATATTCCTCATAAAGTGGCGTCCACTTTCCTCCAAGCATAAATTCAAAAATATAAAATATTAATATCTCCTTATGACAAGGCGTACCCTTCAAGTCCCCTTTTTAAAACAACTTGCAAGTTGTATCCTTAGGCCAAGGGGTGGTCAATTGAAAAATATAACACTTATGCCAATACTTAGTAAATTTCAACAATTAAGGCTTGAGAGGAAGATATTGAAACAACCAATAACATGCTCAACTGAAGTGATGACTGAAGACAACCAACTGCATACTGCCACAACTATCATTTACTAAAAATAGTAAATAAAATGAAATGCTACAAAAGCCAAGCCCATGAAACCCTAATTTCCACCTCATTCCAGTCTACGGGTTCCGGAATAGACTGAAGAATGCCAATGCTGATCACTGATGAGAAGGGGACATTACAGTCCGCCCTCCTCGAAATTGCTTGTCCCCAAGCAACTGCAAAGATGGATGCAACAAAATCTGTTCACCTTCCCACGTAGCATCTTCAATAGGCAAATTCCTCCATCTAACCAAATATTCTTTGATTGTCCTTCTTCTCAAAGAACGTTCTCTAGTGTCAAGGATCTCTTCTGGAATCAACACTAAATGACCTTCCTCATCCAATGGAGGTAATTCTGATGTAGCCACCACATTGTGTCCAATTGCCTTCTTGAGGCGAGACACATGAAAAACATTATGTATTTTGCTTTCAGCTGGAAGTTCCAACTCATAAGCAACTTCACCAATCCTTTTGGTGATTTTGAAAGGACCATAAAAGCGTGGCTTCAACTTTTCTGCACCACTCTTCTTGAGAGAAGATTGTCTATATGGCTGAAGCCTCAAATAGACCATGTCACCAACTTCAAAAGACCTTTCCACACGCTGCTGATCAGCGTATAACTTCTGCTGATTTTGAGCTTGTTGCAGATTTTCCTTAAGAATTTTCAAGATGTCTTGGCTTTGTTGTAACATATCCAGTGCTTGTGGAGCTCTACTATCACCAAACACTAAATCAACAAAGTTAGTAGCCTCATAACCATAAAGAGCCTTAAAAGGAGACATCTTAATTGACATGTGATAAGAAGAGTTGTAACAATACTCTCCTAAATGAAGCCATTTAATCCAAGCTCGCTGCTGTCCTGAAACATAGTTCCTTAAGTAGCCCTCTAACCACTTGTTAACAATTTCTGACTGCCCATCGGTTTGTGGGTGATAACTTGTGCTTGGAGTAAGCACTGTCCCACTCAATCTGAAGATCTCCTGCCAAAAAACACTTAGGAACTTGCTGTCCCTATCACTGACAATTGTTCTAGGCAACCCATGCAAACGAAACACCTCTCTAAAAAACAACTCAGCCACTTGAGCTGCTGTAAATGAAGTGGTAACAGCAAAGAAATGAGCAAATTTCGTTAGTCTATCAACCACAACAAATATACAATCACGTCCTTGCACCTTGGGCAACCCCGTGATAAAGTCCATGGCAATACTTTCCCACTTCTGATTTGGAATAGGTAAGGGCTGAAGCAGACCAGCAGGAAAAGAGTGTTCATTTTTATTCCTTTGACAAATAGGACACTCTCTAATGTAATTCAAGACTTCATCTTTCAAACCTTTCCAAGTGAATCTTTCACGAATCTGCTTATAGGTCTTGAAAATCCCTTGATGACCAGCAAGGGGAACATCATGAAAAGATTGTAGAATCCTTTTCTTAAGCTTAGATTCTTGTACTAAAAAGATTCTATCTTTGTAATAAATTAATCCATCAACCAACTTATACCTTTCATCAACCAAATGACCTTCTAACAAGCTGGTTGCAAACTGATTTTTAACATAATCAGCAGCAATTAATTCTTTCCAATCAGCTGATAACTCACAAATTGATTGCAAATGAGGCCTTCTAGAGAGAGCATCAGCAACTATATTATTTTTTCCTTTGACATATTCAATGTCAAAATCATATGCTTGGAGTTTACTTACCCATTTTTGCTGCCTTTCATTCAATTCCTTTTGGCGCATAAAATGTTTAAGACTGTTGTGATCAGTCTTAACAACAAATTTACTTCCCACCAAGTATTGACGGAATTTAGACAAAGCATGCATGATGGCAAGCATCTCTTTGTCATAAATAGAGTAAGTTTTTTCTGCCCCTCTCAATTTTCTGCTCTCGAAGACAATAGGATGTTTGTCTTGCATTAGGACAGCTCCAACTCCTTCTCCTGAAGCATCACATTGTAATTCAAAAGGTTTTGAGAAATCCGGAAGTGCCAATACTGGACACGAACTCATGATTTGTTTAAACTTATCAAAAACCTCTTGTGCTTGCTTAGTCCAAAGAAAAGCTCCTTTCTTTGTAAGATCTGTCAAAGGTGCTGCTTGATGAGAATAACCTTTTACAAATCTTCTATAGAATCCACATAACCCTAAAAACCCTCTCAAATGAGAAATAGTCTTAGGAGTTGGCCAATCAAGAATGGCCCTTATCTTTTCTGGATCCACTTTCACCCCCTTTGAACTGATAATGTGGCCAAGGTATAAAAGTTCTTCCAACCCAAACTCACACTTTGATTCTTTGGCGAATAAACATTCCGCCTCTAAAATGTTAAGCACTTCTTCCAAATGCTTAAGGTGCTCTTCCCATGACTTACTGAATATGAGAATATCGTCGAAGAAGATGAGCACAAACTTCCTCAACTGCTGTCTAAAAATCTTGTTCATACAAGATTGGAATGTGGCTGGAGCATTTGTCAAACCAAAAGGCATGACAAGAAATTCAAAATGCCCAAAGTGGCATCTAAATGCTGTCTTTTCTATATCCTCCTCCCTCATTCTGATTTGGTGATAGCCCGAACGAAGATCAATCTTTGAGAAGAACATTGCCCCATGGAGCTCATCAATAAGCTCATCAATCCTAGGGATAGGATATCTATTCTTGATGGTTTTCTGATTTAATGCGCGATAGTCAACACACATACGCATTGTACCATCTTTCTTTTTGACCAGCACTACTGCTGAAGCAAACGGACTCTTGCTTGGCCTAATAAAACCACTTTCCAACAGCTCCTTGATGGCCTTTTCAATTTCATCTTTCTGCCTCTTGGGATAGCGATAAGGTGTAGTAATGACTGGTTTTGCTCCTTCTTCTAACTCAATCACATGTTCAGAACCTCTTTCAGGAGGTCTTCCAGGAGGTAAGCTTCCAAAGACTTTACTTTTATTTGAAAGTAAGGCTTGAATATCAGGATGATATTGCCTTTTTTCCTCAACCGGATCAGCTGGTAAAACCATACATTCAGCAGCCCATTCAACTTGATCATGGCGGATCAGCCTTTCCATCCTTTTCAAAGACACAATTCGAGGGCCTCCATTTGACATCCCTCTTAAAACAACCTTCCTTCCATTAGACTGAAATTTCAGCTCCATGGTTTGCAAATTCAATGTGATCTCACCAAGAGATCGCAGCCATTGTATGCCTAACACAACATCAGTGTCTCCTATACCCACCACATAAAAATCATCCTTAATTTCATGATTCCCTAATTGCAAAGATAGATTAGGAATTCTCCTTGTGCAAGACATAGTGAAACCATCAGCAACCATTACTTTGAAACCATCAAAATCTTCAGTCTTTAAACCTTTTCTAGCAACTAGCCCTTCATCAATAAAATTGTGAGTTGCTCCGGTATCAATTAAAGCAACTATCCTTTGTGAATTTACCACTCCATGAACCCTGAAAGATTCATTCTTTTGAAAACTAGATAGTTGTGCAAAAGCACTACCATCTCCAACCTCTTCGGACTTGTCTTCTTGAACTTCTTCACCTTCACTACTTGCTGATTCGTATTGCTGATCAGACGAATCAGATTCTGATCCATAATCAGAATAGCCCTCCATTTGAACTACTTTGCCTCTTCCATAGCAACGGTGGCCTTTCACCCAAGGCTCACGACAAGTGAAGCAAACTCCATCCTTTCTAAGTTGTTCTTTGAGCTCTTCGGACAGCCTTGGTGGAAACTTCTTGGGCAGATTTGAAGATGGCTTTTTATCCTTCTTATGGCTGAATGTTTTTGAGTGAAATTTAGGTCTTGGGGCTGCCAATTCCATGCTCCTAGCTTTCTTGATAGCTTCATCCAATGTTGGAGGATCAAATGCTTTGACCCAACCCTTCAATGGCTCCATTAAACCTTCAGCAAAAAGGACTACAAGTCTTCTTTCAGTAATGTTGGGCACCATTACTGACAACCTCTGAAAATCAGCCACATAACTTTCTAAAGATCCTTGCTGTTTCAACTGTGCCAATTCTCTAAACTTCAATTCCGGATCTTTGGTGTCAAATCTCTCAATCAGCTTATTTGTAAACTCTCCATAAGTGCGAATAAGGTTATGGCCAAGAGTGACCAAACCGTGAGTCCACCATTCATGAGCTATGCCATCTAAGTGCAAGGTAGCAAATTTGATAGCATCTTCTTCCGGCATAGGTCTAAGAGAGAGGTAGTTATCTAACTTTTGCACCCATGACCTGGCTGTACACTTGTTACCACCATCAAAATGTTCCATAGTGATCTTTCCCAATGCTTGGTAAAAATCATTTCTAGGGCCTGCAGGAGGACGTTGATCATTCCTACCACCATTTCTCCGACTCCTTTGATTCATGAATTGATCAAAGGTCCATGCTCCTCTCAAGTCAAGAGGTAAAGACACATACTCCATATAGGCTTGACGAGCATCATCAGCAAAGTTTGGAGTAGCCTCAACTGGTTGTTGCTCTTCCCTTGGTGTGAAAACAGGAAAGAGGGGTCTAGAGGATGACCCACTATGAATTGTAGTATGCTGACCTACAATTCTGTCTCTAGTATTCACCTCAGGACTGCCACTATTATTATTTCCATTCACTCCACTATTTTCTCCAGCTGAGTTATTTTGGGGCTGAATAATACTCTGAGCTGCTTGCTGATCCAACTTGGATAACAAACGGGACATCATATCTATCATTCCGTCAAACTTTTTCTCCACTCTATCCCTCTCTTCATTATCTCTTCTTACTGAATCTGACATTATGATAGTTGTGTGATCAACCACTTCCACTGAATTATCTGAACCTTCCACTGTTTTACCAAGGTCTCTTAGAACTTCTGAGAAGGTATCTGCCTCTGGAACGGGTGGAAACTGATGCTGATTTCTGGCCTGACTTCTAGTGTATGGCCTAGTGTCTCTGTCACTCATCAGTTAACTACTGCAATTTGCCACAGGATGGCAGGGTCTTCTGCTCTGATACCACTGAAATATGCTAACCAATTTTTTCGAAGGAATAACACAAAATAACCAGCAATAGATGATTGGATTAGCGTTAGCCTCAAATCAAAATCTGAACTTGAATGGAAGATACTGAACTTGAACTGAAGAAACTGAACTTGAATAGAAGAACTACTCAACGTCAAGAATGTGCACTCAAGATCCCACTGAGGGCGAGGTGCTAACATATGACGGAGTCTAGAAATTGAAATTAAGAACTATTAGGCGAATAACCAGCCATGATAAACAATTCCACGCTACCACCAAACAGTGGGGGGAAAAGATTACAAATGAAAGTAATTCATCCGCTGCGGCGGGCATCCACAGAACTGTGGGGATTCACCACTATGAGTGGGTATAAGTTATTACAATAAAATTAACCACACTGGCGGTAAACCATCCAGGGGACTTATGTGAGAAGATACAGAAAGAAATTGCAGCAATTAAAACTGGAACAGTACTACTGTTTGCAGTTTGTACAAATGAATAATAAGCTGCAAAATTACTTAGAAATTACAATAATCTTCTAACACAAGATGGATAGATGTTTTTCAATGTTATTTTAACCCTCTAACAGCTGCTAATAAATCAGAAATCAGAACTTCAACAATCTGATGTAAAAAACAGTAAACTGGAAATTCAATCTGCAACTGTGAGAATCAATGAAATTATCATAACTCACTCAATTCTTCTCCGAATGACGTGAAACGAGTTGCAAATGCACCCTACAAGTCTGGCGCCCAAGTTAGAATCCAGAAACAGCCACCAAAGACTCTAGTTTATTTGGCACGAATCCCAAGACATCATCAAATGGTACGGCCCTTGAAGAAAATCGATTTTGCAATATAAAATTGAATACTTGGAAATAAATTCCCAAACTTTGTGAAAGGTGGCGCCTTCAGTTGACTAATGCATGGCCAAAGTACCCAGAACAAAATAAAATTCACTTAAGAAGATATGAACAAAACTCAGCTTCAGCTGTGTAAAAACCAGGAACTTCAAACTGTAGAATTTCACCAAAATTCTCAACCTTTGTTGCTCAATCTGCTAGTCTGATGTGAGAAGCAGCAATGTTCCAACTAGGTGTTGTATTTCAAACACGAAATTGGGAAGGGGCTAGGAGGTAGCATCCTCGAAGCAATAGCAAAATGTCCATAGTCATTTTGACAGCATAACAGTAAGGTAAATGATGGATGATCAATGCTGGAGTCATGTCTTCATTTTATAAGAATTGAGAAACTCTTCAACTTCCTCAATTGGTACGCCAAAAGACAACTATTTGAATTCTCCTTATTTTCAAATTTCATAAAATAATATTCCTCATAAAGTGGCGTCCACTTTCCTCCAAGCATAAATTCAAAAATATAAAATATTAATATCTCCTTATGACAAGGCGTACCCTTCAAGTCCCCTTTTTAAAACAACTTGCAAGTTGTATCCTTAGGCCAAGGGGTGGTCAATTGAAAAATATAACACTTATGCCAATACTTAGTAAATTTCAACAATTAAGGCTTGAGAGGAAGATATTGAAACAACCAATAACATGCTCAACTGAAGAGATGACTGAAGACAACCAACTGCATACTGCCACAACTATCATTTACTAAAAATAGTAAATAAAATGAAATGCTACAAAAGCCAAGCCCATGAAACCCTAATTTCCACCTCATTCCAGTCTACAGGTTCCGGAATAGACTGAAGAATGCCAATGCTGATCACTGATGAGAAGGGGACATTACAATTGAGCTTTAAAATTGATGAATTTTGGTGATGTTTTATGTTTTGTACTTGCTGGTTGTTACACAGGTGAAGTAGATTTTCATTCGCAACTTATGGAGAGATTTATTTATCATTATGGGTATTGTTGCTATTGGTTTCTATGCTAAGGGCGGCCCATCCTCCTGTAGCTGATTTTGGAATTCGAGCTCTCCAATTATTGGCTGATTTGGGTATTGTTTCTACTTGGAGCTGATCACCATGTCATTGGAAACTTGTGAGTTCAGTTTGGAATGTGTTCTTGGAGTTTTTGATAGTGAAATAAGTTTCTTGGTGATAGTTACTAGCTGGTTCTTGGGAATTTGTGCCTTCTTTATAGAAGTTTAGCTTGGTTTCTTTCTTGTTGGTTGGTCGCCCAACTTCTACTGATTATATGCTTTCATCTTGGTGTGATTTGGAGGAATTTCTAAGTATTTGTGAGCATTTGTGAAAGCACAAGTTGCTGGTCAGTATTTTTCAGTTAGCTGGTTTTCATATCAGACTGACTACAGTTCAGATTTTGGTTTATATTTCTGTTGTTGAGAAGCTTTGATGTTGAAGAGATCATCTTTCATAAGTTTGCATTGATTTACAATTGTTATACTTTGTAATTCGCAGAAAATTTGCATTGTAAGGCTGAGAATAGTAGTACTAACTCAGTCATTTATATTTCTGCAATTACATTGTGTTTTTAAAGCAAACATTGTAACCCTTGGATGGTTTACCGCTAGTGTGGAGAAAGAACAATTTTATTTCTCATTAATTACCCACTGTTCAAGTAGCGAATCCTCACTGTTGAGTGGATGCCTGCTAAGCGGATGAATGGTTTGAAATTGTAATGTTTTCCCCCCACTGATTAAGTGGTAGCGTGGAAATTTTTATGGCTGGTTCACTGCCTATTTGTAATCAGTTGTAACTCAATTTTCAGTTTGTCATTAGTTTCCTCCGCCATATGCTATCACCTCGCCTTCTAAAGGATCTTGGTGAACATTCTTGGCATTGAGTTCATTTAGTTTGTTTATCTTTTGGAAGCTAACGCTAACCAATTGGCGTAGTGCTGGTTTGTGTTGTGTAAATCTTGGGAAAAAGTAAGGGGGCATATTTCAGTGGTATCAAAGCAGAAGATCCTGCCATCTTGTTGATCAGTGCTTCATGTTTGGGCAGAATTGAGTTCAGTTTAGAAGTTTGTCAGAATAAGGCATAGTCAATGAAGAAGAGATGAAGTTGGCAGAGACACTTTATATGGTTGGAAAGAGTCTTGAAAAAGAATTTCAGTCAAGGGAAGATGAAGTGAACATACTTTTTTTGTTGGAACAATGTTTGAGCCAGGTGAAGCAAACCCCTTCTGAGATAATGCAGTTGGCATTAGCACCTGCAACGACCTCTTTGAGTCAACCCTATTGGCTAAGGCATCCTGAGGAAGAAATAAGTTTGTTGGTTACTTCATGTTTTAGTGAAGTTATGAGGATTGTAGCTCCATTGATGCCATATGATGATGACACCATGAAGAAGATTCTCCATAAGGTTGTAGAGAGTTTCCATGATCTTGATGAAACCGGTAGCAGTCAATTTCCCAGAAGAGCTGCTATCTTAAAGACATTTTCAGATCTCACAACAAGTAATTTGCTAATAGACTTGGAAATGCAAAATCAGATTGATCAATTAATCTACTACCTTTTTATATCCACTTGGAGTGTGCAAGAGGAGAGTGTTATTGCAGTTGTTAAGAGTATTCTTGTTCTCACTATTCAAGAGGTTGATGAAATTCCACCAAATGTTCACTCACTCTTTTTGGAAGTATATGAACGCAAAGAAAAGATTTCTCCTATTGTTGATATGTTGTTAAATGAATTGTTTAATCAATGTAAGGAGAAATTGAGGCCCCTTTTGATGAAGACAGTTCAGAATAATGTGGAGATTTCCTTTGCCGAAGAGAAGAATGATCTAAAATCAGAAGATTGTTCGGTTGCCTTTTCAATTCATACACAAGAAGAGCATGAGAACGAGAAATGTCAAGATAGAGATACTAATGCACTTGAAAATGAGAGTCGAAATGTCTCTTATGATGTAAAGAAAGTTCCCAAGCTAGAAGACTATCAAATTGGCTCACTTGAGCTTACAAATAAAGAACATGTTAAAATGGAGAGAGATGAACCTACAAAGCTGCTATTTGAAAAAGAAGATTCATTAATCAAGAGGAATGTATGGTAGACCTGCAGAATGATTTAGTTGAAGGAAATTCAGCTAATGAAGAGTTTGAGGTTGCTGAAAATCTCAAAACAGCAACTAAGTTGGAGCATGTTTATCATTTTGTTGATGATAATTCAGAATATGAGTGGGACTCTCCCATGCCAAAATTACTTCAGAATGACTTTGGGGTAGATTTTGTTGAGTTTGGTGTTCCTAATGATAGATCCCATTATTGTTATAACTCCAGTGTGTTTGACGTAGATGTCTCTAAAGGTGATATATTCAAGAGACCAACCATCCATGGAGAGCTTGTTGGGCATAGTTGTTCAGAACAAAATCAGATATTCATGAGACCATGGGATCCAGGTGTTTGGACACCGGAATGCTTAGTGGAGCAAGCAAAGGAATCTTTTGATGATTCATTGCTTGAAGATATTGTTGACAAGCCTTCTATTCAGGAATTATGCAGTGAAAAGAGAAGGGGGGAAGTTGATTTCGAAAATCATGTCAATGAAAACAAATTAGAAAGGTTGATGTTTGATGAGCAAAGCCCCTTTGCTGATTGGGATCAGGGGCTTAAAGTGCTGCAAGTTTTGAAGGATAATTTATTGGTTTCAGAAGAGAAGATTGTTAAAGTGTTATCAAAATTTGATAGCACATACCATTTCATTGAAGAACTTTGCTGGAAGTTTCAACATGAAGAGAAACCAAATGGAATTAAAGATGGAGACACTCTTTCCAAGATGCAATCCATCAAAGAGGCATCGGAATCCATAAAGTTAGATTATTTGCACTTGCTCTCAGATAGAGATAATGCTATTAAGTTTGCAGAGGTGACCTATGATGCTGTTGTGACCTTTTTCACACATCGCCCCATCGCCAATGGGGACCCCCAGTTGTCTGCTAGTTTTGTCTCCTTGCAACGGTTTCGTGAGGTCACCTTATTGAGAGTTTCAAGTCAGTTTGCCGAGAGTTACCCGAGCCAAGTCAATAATCCATGCTTGAATCAGTGCATAGATGTCATGGAAGCGCTAAGAAGGCCCAGGAAACGAAGATCGCCTGTTCATTCGGCCAATTCTGACACTTCCTATTTTTTAGGGAAATTCGTTTTTTCGCTTTTTCATTTTTGGCATTTTTGGACCAAACGAGGTTCCCTATTTTTTAGGGATTTTGCTTTTTCTATTTTTAGAAAGTCAACCCTGGTCAACTTCCCATTTTTAGATCCAAAAATCAGCCTAAAAATCAAAGCGAAAAACAAGAAATACTTGAAAAATCAAAGCGAAAAACGAAAAATCATTGAAAAATCTGGAAAAGCAAGCAAAAAGCAGGGAAAATCAGTAAAAAGCATGAGAAAATCAGACTGAAAAGTATCAAATTCTGGAAAAATCAGTCCAAAATCAATCAGATCTGAAGCAAAATCACAGAAAATCAACTCAAAAAGAATGAAATTCATGAAAATTCTGGATAAGTCTGAAGAAATCGCCATTCTCAAGGTAAAGAAGCTGGTCCTTGAAAAAAGGGATGAAGAGAGAAATGTCTGGAAGCTTGTAAAGTCCACCCAGTAGTAAAGGAAAGAATGTCTGGAAGCTTGCAAAGTCCGCCATGCCTAAGGGAAGGATGGCATGGACTATCCAAAGTCTGCCCTGCCACAAGAGAGAAATGTCCAAGACTCTTTGAAGTCCACCACAAATTGTCTAGACCCATCCAAAGTCCGTCCAGCACCAAGAAAGAAATGTCAAGACCCCTTTGAAGTCCGCCCTCACTTGCCTAGATGCTTGTGAAGTCCGCCCATGCTCAAGAAAGAAACGCCAAGACCATCTAAAGTCCGCCACACACTTGCCAAAAGGTTGGAAAGTCCGCCTAGGCACATGGGAGAGAAAAAAGTTGAAAATTTCACTAAGTATTGGTGCCTAGTAAGGAAAATTTTGAAAATTAGCCTAAGTATAAAGGCCTAAAAGGGTGGAAAATCGAAATTTTGGCTAAGTGTTGTAGCATTTCCAAGAGGTAAAGTGTTAAGGTAAGTGCCAAAAGGTTTGGAAGTCCGCCATGTTCAAAGAGATGATGTCCAAGGCCATAGAAAGTCTGCCCTCACCTTGTCCAAGCACTTGGAAAGTCCGCCATGGTCTATGAAGGGAGAAAATTACAATTTTTGCTAAGTGTTTGGTGCCTAGTCAAGAGAAATTCGAAAATTTGCCTAAGTATAGAGGCCTAAAGGATGAAAAATTGAAATTTTTGACTAAGTGTTATAACATTATCAAGAGGTAAAGTGCTAAGTTTGAAGGACAAGTGCTATAGAAAATTCGCTATGGCATGTGGAAAGTGGAAAAGACTTAAGGAAGTCCGCCTAGGACAATGGTAAAATGAAGTGTGCCTAGCATGAAAATGGAAGAGAAATTTAAAAATCGCCTAACTATGGATGTCTGGAGAAAATGTTATAAATTTGACAAATTTGGCCAGAGGAAAATGCACAAGGCAAAGAGAAAGGGGAGATCGCCCTTGGCCAGAAGAGATAGAAATTTGTCAAGTGTCAAGGAAATTCGCCTGATAAAGACATCTAGACAAGGATTTTGCCTAGGAAAATTTGTCCGAGCAGAGAAAATTTGACTTTGGCAAAAGAAAACAAGCTCAGTGCAATTAAAGTTCGCCATGGCAAAGAAAAATAAGGATCTGTCGTAACAATTGTCGATGGAATGGCTTAAATTTTGACTTGGCTAGACGAAATTGGGAATAAAATTGGAAAATAAACTTTTAGCCAAAGAAAATGAAGAGAAAATCAAAATAGCCATGGGTCCAAAACGAACGGGTTGGACTACATTAAAATATTTTAATATTTTAATAATTTATTTCCACTACTCAGAAATTTAAATGACCTTGGACAAAATAAAGTTTGCTAGAGATGTTTCGGAAGAAAATAATTGGCGCCGGCCGAAGATAAAATCCAACAGGCAAAATTAAATTCGCCATGATTTTTTTTGAAACTTGAAAGGTTGAATTTAATTAAATATTTAATGTTTTCTTTCAAAATTCGAAAAATCAAAGATAAACATTTAAGCAAAATCGAATTTTTGAAGATCAATGACATTTGCCTGGATAAGCTCGACATGGATTCTTTTCGAAAAATAAAGGAAACTTGCCTGTTTGAACAAGTAAAAACAAATCGAGATCAAGAGAAGAAAAGGCAGTTGCTAAAATGAATTAAACTCTTCAGCATTATAATGAGTTTTAGCAACTCATTTTTCACAGGCACAGCTGAACAGAAATTTGATCTCTCTCGAAATTATCAGGCAATTGATTGTCCAGAAGGCAAGATCGAATTTCCTAGAGGAAGAAGTAGTTTTATGCTGAAGGAGAGTTTTTTTGAGAAAGGAAAAGATTTATTTGTTGAAAGTCGAATTCTTCTATGCAAGAGGGGCGCACTTCATCACTTGCTTTTTGAGTAAATTATCAGAGTTAAATCTGATTTGCAGCCGGCAGTCTTTTTCTGAGGTTTGATGTTCAGTCAAGTAGATTTTCCATTCTTCTTCTGTCTCTTCATCTTAGCAAAAGTTCTGGCCAAAATTTTAACTTCATTCATTTACTTTCAGCTTGCTTTTTCGCAGCAATTTAATTATTTAACTAGCTGAAAGTAAATTTTCGAGCCCAAGGCATGAGAATAAATTATTTGAAAAAGTCTTTGTATTAATGTTAATCTTTTGGACTGCAGGTTGACGACCACGGCAGGCGAACCATCAAAGAAGGCGAAAATGAAGTTCGCCAGCAAAGGTGTCCAGCAAGAGTCTAAAATAAATTCTAAGTGGAAAAATGTTGCGAACACTAATCTAGGACATGTCGACTTCGAAGAGTTTAAGAAAAGAATGTATGGACAGAATGGACTTCCAACACCGATAGCCAGACGGATAGTAAGGAATGGAATTTTTCAGGCAGCCGGGTTCCCGCCGACAATGGATTGTGCAGAATTGATGGTGGAATGTTCTCTCCACTATGATGCTCAGAGGAGGCAGATCGTTGCACCTGATGGCAAAATTTTGGCACACTTGAGCGAGGTCGTAATTCAAGAAACTTTTGGCATCCCAGTGCATTCTCGTACTGTCTATAAGACCAAGGAAGAGGCTAAGCATTTGTATGACAGTCAGCTAGATCTATGCGCCACCAATGTTAACAAGGTATGGTTGGACAAGCCTAAACTGTCAATAAAGAAGATGCCCAAGAGGCCGCGCCAGACAGACTTCAAGGAAGATTATGGAGACATCATCTTGATGCTAAATAGAATAGCTGGCAACCCTCAAGGTACATTTTTCGAGAGCTGGATGTACTACTTCATAGATGAAATCACTTCTGGCGTAAAAATGTTCAATTGATCACGAATGATAAGTGAATCTCCACGAACAATTGATCAATCTAGAAGAGACTAAGTCTTTTCACATGAGCTCGTATGTCGTCTACTTATTGGCCAGGACATATAAATATCCAGGACTAATCTGCAAGGGCAAAGTTGGCAGCGGAGAAAACGAGCTCAGACCTTATGACTGCTACCCACAACTCCAGCTGAAAGAGAAGTCTCGTTTCAGAAGGGTGCATGATGCCTTCTTAATGCACATTACCAAAACACTTCAAGGGGGAGTGCATCAGAGGCTGACTCATGAGGCGAAAAGTTTGATTAGTAAATACGGATCCTGGTTCATCCAGTTTCCTAAATTTACGTATGTCAGGATCCAAGGATTTACTAGAAATCCTTATAAATTGCCCATTTATCCGACAAATCGGATGATTTTGCTCGAGGTCCTAAGACAATTAGAGGAGTATCAAAACATCCAGAGGCCAACCAAGAAGGCATCTGTTACATTCCCATTTTTTATCGGGAATACGTTGGAGTCTTGTCCATCAGTGTAGGCCGCTGAGAGTGCAAGGTTGGAGATCCAGTGGTATCCATTTACAGCCTACAAGTCCAGGGTCAACTTTGGCCCACATCATAATATTCGGACAGTAGAGGGGAGAAGGTACAAGCACAGAGTAGAGTTGGAAGACTTCTGGGCAAATGCTGCCGATGAATATGAAGTCAGAAGAAGATTATGGTCCAGAATGCCAGTTGACTTCATGAGGGCAATTGAGTTTTGTCGGGTGCCTGACCAGTTGCAAGACGATGGGAACTACATCCAGCCACGCTTCGAGGAGAGTCGACCTCTTCCTCCCGTGAGATGGTCAGAACCTGAGCACGCAGACTTAGCAACGTTAATGAGACCAGTGGTCAAATACTCTCAGTGGTGGGTTGACCATCATGCCCACAAGATGAGACATAAAAGAATAACGCTCACGTATGATTTACTAAGCGAGTTAGAGTCGTATTCCTCTAATGCCGGTGCATCCCATCAGGATTTGGTTGAAATTGGAGAGAAGAGGAAGGAAGTAGTTCCAAGCGCAGAGCCTGCTTCCAAAAGGCAGAAGGGAGAACCATCCCGTTCAGCAGCATCCTGGAATATTGACGAGCTGGTGGCTACCATAGATGAGTCCTTGGTGGAAATACTCGTACCTCCTACAGTTCAGGAAGAAAACGATGAACCTATTCAACTGGATGATGAGGAGCCCTCGTCACCTACAGGCACGGAAATACTTGGTTCAGACAATGAGATAGAAGTCCGAAATAATGACTTCGAGGAGGGAATGATTTCCGCTCTCAGAAAGGTTGTGGATGTTCCTAATGAGGAAGAGGTTCAAGTAGAAGATGGAATCGAGCAGCCGACCATTCCAGATTGGCTGATAGAGAGGATGAAGATTCAGGTACCTGCAGAAGCTCAAGAGGAAGATGATACTGCCGATTTCTTGGCAAGGTTGGAGCAAGTTGCAATTAAGAAACCGGCCAAGAAATTCTCTACTATTCAAAGGGACGAGACAGGCAGCCATTTCGTACACATTGCAGTACCCACAGTGGACAAGCCACAAGACGAGATTAATCCTCAAGAGTATGCCATAACCACTGTAGATCTTGGCCCAACCTCAAAAGGTCAAGAAGTGGAGGAACTAGATAATTTCGTCTCGACCATCAGAGCGAGATTGGAAAAAGAAGTGGCTAAGAAGAAAGAGTATAAAAAGGAGGTTTAACGCCTTAAGGAGTACATACAGCATTTGACCCAGCCACTTGATCAGGGTAATGCGGTAGCTCCTCCCCTCCTCAATCCCTCACAGGAAATAACCAAGGATGTAGAGCACGGGATGGTAACAACCAAGGAGGCTCAGGACTGGATGGTGAGCGAAGGCACGGAGGCGGCCTTGTTTATGGAGAAACTAGCACTTGCCTATGGGCGGACCTCTTCTTTTCTTTCCAGACTTGTTGATATGGCAGAGACATGGGAATGTATTCCAGACATGCAGGAGAGGCCTATTCCAAGCCTTAGGGTCTTAAAAGGCACTCCAAGAGAGGAGTTGGTTGATAGAAGGGTGATTGCTGCAGGAGCAGCATATGATTTTCACCATTGGTTTTGGGCAGTGACTATACGGAGAGAGGTTTTGGAGAGGGCGAGAGAAGATGGGCTCAGAATTGAAGAGCAGGTCAAAGAAATCCAGGAGAGGATTTATATGACAGCTGCAGAAGTGTTCAACCGTGAGATTGTCCGAGAAAATGACATGCAGCTGGAGGAGTTGAAACGAAAGGTTCAGGAGGTTTTCTTCTCGACTACTGGACCACTTCTGAGACAGGATTTTGTGAGAGTGGCGAGTCTATCAGCCATCCGAAATGATTTTGGGAGGCAAGAGGCGGATTGGAAAAGTACTTTTTCCAAATGTGCTAAGAAGTTGGACAGACTTGAATTCCGGATTAGCATGTTGCCCCCTGTCACAATGGAGGAGGTTATCGCAGTCGTGTCTAGGTTCGTCGAATGCAATGCTGCTCAGAAGGATAAGGACGCCTCTCCTTGATATTAGCTTCACTGCCACTTTACTGATAGTTCACTAATTGATAACTCATGTTATTTCAGGTAACCCTAATTAGGGTTGAATTGTAATAATCTTGGCTGTCGATATTGTTTCAATCTCGGCCCTTCATTTGATTTTTGAAACTCTATATAAACTGATGATCTCTCACTTTCATTTGTGTGGAGACAGTATATGAGATTGTTGCATTGAGACTATTTCGAATAATAAAAGCTCTTATGCATGATTTTCTTTGAATAACTTTTATTGTCAAATAGTAAGCGAGGTTGCATATCTTCTTCCGCCATAGATTAAAGTTAGAATTGAGCTAAATAGAATTTGCTTTTGAGTATTGGTTAAGTGAATGAGAGATTGATCATATCGATTCAATGGTGAAGTATTGCTCATACTTTCTTCGAATGGATGATTTGCATTCGATGCATAAAGTTAGCCTGAGCTTATAATCGTGGAAGCTTAACTTCAGCCTCATTCGAGGTCTGAAAATCATTATCACACCCTCTGAAGATTGCACTCACTTTGCGTATGTTGTCCAACAGGAGGCAAAACAAAGTGTGGTTTATCCCCTTCAACGGATCTTTACTGTCTCTTGAATTCTTAAGCATAGAATAGACCTCCCAAACCCTTATCCTTTTGCTATTTTTTTGAGATCCACATTGAAAGTCCTAAGTGAAGAAAGCCTTTAATGATAAATCCGCCTAAGTCCCAAACTTGTGAAAAGTTCTTTAACGTAAGTCCCCTTGTTTATTACCAGCAAATCACAACAGCCATTGAGCTTATCCACACGTCAAGACCCGACAAAAGAAACCTTGGAATCGCCATATGATCTTCTCACAATCTTAGCATACGCGGTGGTTTTTCAAGAGAGGATAGAGTGTCTTTGGACATTTTATTCTGTGTGTTCGGTGGATGATAAAACGTACACCAACAGATGCCCACCAAGAGGAGGAAGAGATGGCTAGGCTTTGCCTTGATTTTACCTTAGTGCATCATTCTTTATGCAAAGCAGAAAATCATTCATCTATTGCAGCCACCCTTGAGGGACAAGAAGCTAATACAAGGATTATGGAGATCAAGCAAATAGTTGAAGGTATAAATGAACTCCATAATGAAGAAACCTTGCTTATTACTAAGGAGATTCATGAAGATGATGGTAATCGGAAGGTAAGTCAAGAGTGTGAACTCTTGAGTGGGGAAGAAGAATTGCCACAAGAAGGAATAGCTTGTAGCCATGAGGTAGATTTAGTGGCTGGTAATGATTGTGGTATTCATCACGTTACATTCTATGGATCAGCAACTAATGATGGGCATCCTCAAGTAGATAAAGAAGATGTGCATGGATTCTATGAAGATGTCAATGAAAGGGATGAAGAAAGTATTGTTGAGAACAACAGTCCATTATCTTCACATGATTTGGTTATTCATAAGGTGATAGATAATTTCTACGAGGGTGTGCCATGTTTTGTGAGTAGTATTCATCCAGGGCATTTTGATAATGAAAGCATAAGTGGATTCAAGGATGAAGTCTTCACATGGGAAGTGTGGACTCAAGGAGATTTCTTCATCATTGGTTTCAAGGTGTCAATAAAACAAGTCTTGATAGCTGGTGGTAACTCCATTGCAACAGCAAAGAGTGAAGCTTCCAGACTTATTACTCATAAAGTTTGGGAGAAGGATGGACCAAAACAGATTATTTACTTTCTTGACAATCCATCACTTGGGTTGAGTGATGTTTTGGCTCATCCTAGTCCTTTGGGGAAATGGGAATTGAAAACAATATTTGTTTTGTGCTCCATTGATGTTGATGTTTTCATGGATGGGCTACATGGGTTTATCAAAGAAGACACTAACTTCTTGAGTTTGCATTTTGATTTGATTAGTACTTGGAGAAGTGATGTGTACTCTTTCCGGTGCATTGGAGAACATTTTCAATTGGGTATCCATGTTTGGGATCCTCAACATGGGTTGATGAAGTTAATCACTTGCGGAAAGGTGATCTCTTGGGGGAACAAGGATTTAATTCTCAGATTCTTTGATGCTGTCCCCATCTTCACCAACCATTTGAAGGTCTTTTTTGCTCATCAATTGGTGAATTGGAGAGATATTTCCAACAAAGGATGGTTTAATGTTGGGTTGGAGTTTCTTGAGAGGATGTTTTCAGCCTTGGGCATGAGCAATTGTGCTATTATGGACGCTGATTTTCAGTGTTGCAACAACTGTTCAACTCCTCGCACATTGATTGTCCTAAAATCAGATTTTGAGTGGTTCACTTCAAGCAGCTGGTATACTTATTTTTTCTCTTCACAATCTCTTATCAATGATGGTTTTTGGTCCCAAAGGTGGGAAATGATGTTTCATAGTGATTTGGATCAGATTTGGATGGTGTTTAAGTTCCAACGGTTTTCTTTGTACAATTTCTTGCACTAGTGTTTGGGGCAGCGAACCTTTGCTTGTTTGTGTTCCACCTTTTGAGACTTTTGGGGAGAGATTGGTGGAAGTTTACAAAAAAAAATTTGAATATGTCAGAATTACTCAAAGGAGGCATTATACATCCTTGAGGAGCTTTGAGGATGCAGCTGCTATGACTTTGCAAAGAACTGCTTTTCCCTTTGCCAATAGCTATGAAAGAGTCACATTTGTTGTTGTGATTCGGTTTGATGCTTTGAGAAGTTATGTTGATGAGAATATTTTTGAATTGCTTAGATTATTCTTCATTGTTCTTAGAATGGTGATTGACATTGACATTGCAGATGTTGATTCCTCAGAGTTTATTGGGTATGGGGCAGTGTTAGATTTTGATTCAAATCCTTCCATGTTGTTCAACTTGAATTTTCGGCATGTTATTCCTTTGAGGTTGCAGAGATGGTTTATGCAGTTCTGGTGCAATGATTTCATTCGTATGATCAGAGTAGAGCAGCATCAGCATAGTGGGACTTTTCAGAGATGGACATGGGACCCTGGGATCCTATTGGTTTTGGTGGGATCAGTTTGGAGTGTTGTGGCATTGCTTGAGGACAAGCAATTTTGGGAAGGGTGGACTGTAATGTCCCCACTTTGCCCATACGTTCTTCTGTGACTGATAGCCTATTCCCGGAAATCCGTAGGCTGATCAGAAGTGCAAATCAAGGTTTCCTTTGTTTGGTGGTTTTTTGGCATTTCTCAGAACTTGCTATTTTTAGTAAGTTCTAATTATGGCAGTGATCCAGTTGACAGCTCTTCAATAAGTTTTCCATTTCAGTTGGAGCAGTTGAATATTGTTGAATTTGGCTATTGAAGTGAAAAATGGGAGAAATGACTTATTTCAAGTTATTAATGTTTTATTCTTAAGTTGGCCCCCTTGGCCTAATATGATAACTTGAAGTTGTTTTTAAAAGGTGTTCATGAAAGGAGGACGCCTCATGAGGAAATAATTAATATTTTATTATGTTTAAAATATGCTTTGGAGTTGGACGCCAAAGTTGAGGAGGAAATATTTATCTTTTTAAAAAAATTAAATGATTCAAATTATTTGGGCGTCCCTTGGAGAGAAAAGGTGGAAAATCAACAATCACCTCAAGTTCTTTAAAAGGGGGAGTTGCTCCAGCATTTGGTATCCATTGTTTACACTAAAATTATGCTGTCGAAATGACTTCATGAATTTGGCTTCGAGGAATGCTTACCTCCTAGCATTTGTCCAATTTCGTGTTTGAAAGATAACACCTATTTGGTTTATGGCTGTTTCTCATCCAGACTAGCAGATTGAGCTTCAACATTGATGAATTTTGGTGATGTTTTTTGTTTTGTACTTGCTGGTTGTTACACAACTGAAGTAGATTTTCATTCGCAACTTATGGAGAGATTTATTTATCATTATGGGTATTGTTGCTATTGGTTTCTATGCTAAGAGCGACCCATTTTGCAAATTATCAGAATTTATGGTAAAGTTCCTGATTTTTTAGAAGGGCCATACCATCTCATGGGCCCTACCATCCTCCTGTAGCTGATTTTGGAATTCAAGCTCTCCAATTATTGGTTGCTTTGGGTATTGTTTCTACTTGGAGTTGATCACCATGTCATTGGAAACTTGTGAGTTCAGTTTGGAATGTGTTCTTGGAGTTTTTGATAGTGAAATAAGTTTCTTGGTGATAGTTACTAGCTGGTTCTTGGGAATTCGTGCCTTCTTTATAGAAGTTTAGCTTGGTTTCTTTCTTGCTGGTTGGTCGCCCAACTTCTAATGATTATATGCTTTCATCTTGGTGTGATTTGGAGGAATTTTGAAGTATTTGTGAGCATTTGTGAAAGCTGTAATGTCCCCATTTTGGCCATATGCTTTTCTTTGACTAATAGCCTATTTCCGAAAATCCGTAGGTTGATCAGAAGTGAAATTAGGGTTTCCTTGCTTGGAGGTTTGTGGCATTTCTAGGTATTTACTATTTTTAGTAAATACTAATTTTGGCAATGGTTCAATTGTCAACCTTCAGTTCATCTTTTCAATTGGAGCAGTTGCTTGTGTTTAAGTTTTGGCTTTCAAAAGCATTTTTTGGTGAAATTTTGAAATAAAAGCATTAATGTTCTATTTTTCAGTTGACCCCATGGCCTAGTGGAATAACTTCAAGTTGTTTTAAAATGTGGACTTGAAAGGGGGTCAAAGTCATTAAGGAGAAAATAGAATATTAAATAAAGTTAATGTTGCCATGAAGTGGGACACCACCCTTGAGGAAGAATTAGAAATTCTTGAAATTTGAAAAGTCTCTTCTGTGACTTTTGGCGTGCTTTGAAGGGGAGTTGAAGAGTTTTCTCCTTTTCTATAAAAGTGAAGCCTTGCTCCAGCATTTGGTATCCATTGTTAATTGCTAAAGTTATGCTGTCGAAATGACATTGTGATTATTTCTTCAAGGGATGCTTACCTCCAGATTCCAATCAATTTTGTGTTTGAGAGACAACACCTAATTGGTTTTTAGTGCTGCTTCTCATTCAGACTAGCAGATGGAGCTCAATTGTTGAAGATTTTGGAGTTTTTCTCAGTTTTGGTGTTGCTGATATTACTACAGCTTAAGGTGTTTTTTGTTAACAGCTTTTTAAGCAAATTAAATATCATTCTAGGTATGTTTGCAAAGTAGTTCTAGACGCAAGGCGACCCCTTCCACAAGAGATTGGAATTTATTTCCAAGTCTTTGATTTTATATTTTGCAAAATCGCCCTCGCTTGGGGCTGTACCATTCAAGGAGCATTGAATTTCCAGCCAATAAATTAATGTTGGTCTTTTGTGGTTGTTTCTTCATCTTGGTTTGGGTGCCTATCCTCCAGTTGACCATTGCATTTGATTTCATTCAAATCGGAGGTAATTTGATGAAGTTATGAGCATTTCATGGTGTTTTTTGTTTGCTGATCAGAATTTCCAGAACTTAGATTTTTATATCAGATTGAATTAGTTTCCTGTTTTTGGCCTTTACTTCATCATTTGAGGGATAAACATTGTAAAGCATTCATTCTTTACATCTTAGCATTATTCTCTATCATTGTAATACTTGTATTTGCAGATTCCTTGATTGTAAGGTTGAGATTTAGTAGTACTAATCCAACCATTGTTATTGCTGCAATTACTTGTTATAATTTCACATTAAGTACCCCTAGATGGTTTACCGCCAGTGTGGAGAATGAATGTAATCTCTCATGTACCCACTATCAAGTGGTGAATTCCCACTCATGAGTGGATGCTTGCCGCAGCAAATGAATTAGCTAGTTTGAAAATTCTATAGTTGGTTATCCGCCTAAGTTTCTTTAAATTTGTAATAAGTACTCCGCCATATGTTAGCACCTCGCCTTCAAAAGGATCTTGAGTGCACATTCTTGACGTTGAGTTTTATCATGTAATTCCAGCTTAGTATTTCAAGTTCAGATTATTGCTAACAATCCCATCACCATAAGCTATCACCTCGCCTTCAATAGGATTTTAGTGAACTTTCTTGGTAAAGGTTACTTTCAAGTTGGATATCTTTTGGGATCTAACGCTAACATTTGTGTAGTGCTTGTCTTTGTTGTGGAAACATTGAGAATTCAAAGGGAAAAATTAAGGGGCATATTTCAAAAGCACATGTTGCTGGTCAGTATTTTTCAGTTAGCTGGTTTTCATATCAGACTGACTACAGTTCAGATTTTGGTTTATATTTCTGTTGTCGAGAAGCTTTGATGTTGAAGAGATCATCTTTCATAAGTTTGCATTGATTTACAATTGTTGTACTTTGTAATTCGCAGAAAATTTGCATTGTAAGGCTGAGAATATTAGTACTAACTCAGTCATTTATATTTTTGCAATTACATTGTGTTTTTAAAGCAAATATTGTAACCCTTGGATGGTTTATCGCTAGTGTGGAGAAAGAACAATTTAATCTCTCATTAATTACCCACTATTCAAGTGGCGAATCCCCACTGTTGAGTGGATGCCCGCTAAGCGGATGAATGGTTTGAAACTGTAATGTTTTCCCCCACTGATTAGGTGGTAGCGTGGAAATTCTTATGGCTGGTTCACCACCTGTTTGTAATCAGTTGTAACTCAATTTTCAGTTTGTAGTTAGTTTCCTCCGCCATATGCTATCACCTCGCCTTCTAAAGGATCTTGGTGAGCATTCTTGGCGTTGAGTTCATTTAGTTTGTTTATCTTTTGGAAGCTAACGCTAACCAATTGGCGTAGTGCTGGTTTGTGTAGTATAAATCTTGGGAAAAAGTAAGGGGGCATATTTCATTAGCAAAGAAAAAAATAATGAATAAGCTACTTTTGAAAAAGAAATTAAAAGTTAAAAAAAGATGGAGAAAAGGATAAGTCAAGAAGACACGAGGAGTTACGAGGTGGAATTAATAAAAGATTGTTGGAAGCTTTGTTGCAGCAGGTTGGATTTTTGGATTTTGGAACAGTTTCTTGTTTGCGGACATAGTTCACAGCCTTTTTGAGGTGGGGTGACCTCTGAAAGAAGATTGGCTTCGGCAGTGAAAGATCTACCTTGGCTGATAGCTGGAGAAGACATTCAGTTCTCTTGCCTGGGTTTGAAGCGATAGTTTGTTGATAAAATTTTGTAAAGACTTTTTAAGACAAATTTCTTAAATTCAATAAATTGTTCCATTTTCAATGCTTATGTAGAGAATATTGAGGATATGTTATTCAGTCACATTTTAATTGTATTGGAATTTGATTATCAATGAAGACTGAATTTTAATGGAGATTTCAGTTTTTAGTTTGATAACTAATGCTGTTGAATTTTCAAGTTTTTTGGGTTTCATGATTCATGGTTATATGAGGTTGAATTGAGCCGATGCCAATAATTTTGGGAGGCCCGAAGGAGGTGTATTAATGTTTAGGAGAAAAAGATTACGATTCGTTGAATCTATTGAATCTAGAAGTTAAATGGTTTCAATTAAAGGTGTTGAGTTCGTCAGAGTTTTTTGAAAGAGACAGGAAATTGAATTATCTCGGTGTCTTTGAAGGAGTCGGGAAAAGCTAGATGGGCATTGTCGGTAACCAATATTTAATCAAATTTGCTATCGCCAACCTTTATGTTCAAGCGTCAAAGGAAGAAGAGAATACATATAATTACATGCTATGAGTTGGGATGAAAATAAGCACCACCGAACCTTTGAAATTCGTCCAATTAAATTTGTATTGAAATTGGAGATGCCGTGTTATTTTTGGATGGACCATCGGGTTTAAGGGACGTGACTGCCTGAGGCGTCTCTCTTTCTCGTCTTTACTATCTTGCATTTCAGTAGCAACACAAGGCATCATATTATTAAGAGTTGGATTTATCTGAGAATAAAATAAGTGTAATGTCCCCTTCCAATTGGCATCTCTCAGTACTTGAGATTAGCCTATTATGTGGCCCTCGTAGGCTAATATGGATGATAGAGGGTCTTGTAGAGGCATGGTTTGGCTTCAGTTGTCAGAACTATTCAGTTTGGCTTTCGTTCAGGGTCTTTTGGACATCATTTGCTTGACTTACTATTTTTAGTAAGTGGAGACACTCAACGGAGCACCCCTGCTATTTTTAGCAGTATGGTCTGGTCATATGCAGATTCAGTCACTTATCATCCGGCTTCAGACGGTTTGTCATTTGGACTTATATTGAGAGAGATATTAATATTTATTTGCCAAAATAAATATTAATTTAATCGAAGCTTATATTATAAAGTTATAATGTAATTTAATATTATAACTTAAGTGACTTATTGAAGGAGTCGACCATCATGAAAGGGCCACTTTTTAATTATTAATTATAATTAAAAGGGCGTCCAAACTATGGGAAAATTAAAAGAGAAATTTAAAGTTTATTTAAATGATGTTTTTTTGAAGGAAGTAGACCTAAGTGAGAAGATATAAGTTTTCCTTTGAGAAGAATTGATCATTATGATATGAAAATCGATTTTAGCCATTTCCTTCCTTCAGAGAACGAAGCCAAGGGTTTTAGTTTTCTTCTGCATTGGAGAACGAGCCATCTTCAGTGTTTGCAGTTCAGAGGCTATGAAATATCAGCTGATTTATTGCCTGTCAGTTGAATAGATTCATTCAGAAGATATTACAAAGATCATTGAGAAGTTTTTATACAGGGTTTGATTTAATATTCATCAGGAAAAGTGATATCTTTGAGCAGTTGGTTCAGTTCATCATCTAGCACGAATTCCAAGGTTGTATGGAATTTATTGCTGCTGGTTTGGAGGTCGAACCACTCAGCTGGAAGGCCATACTTTTCCCTTAAGCCTAGACGCATTGCTTTATTGTCTTTTTCCTTCACCAGATGGGACGCCTTGCACTCTGGGTCAGTTTGCACCAATTTCGAGGGTGGAGAAGTGTCTTCTGAGGTTGGCCATTTTTTCATCTTCACCATTAGGAGCAGCTGCAATCAGAAATCAGGTTTTTAAATATTGCAAATTGCTTTGCCTTTTTGACTGCATGTTAGGGTTTCATCATTGTAATCTTTGAGAAAGAATAATAAACCTATATGCTATCGATTCAGAAGTCTATCTGCTTCAGTTTTTACTTTCCTGTATTTATTTAAGATTTTAGAAGCATTACCTTTCAAAATCGCACTATTATCTTTATATGCAAAAACCACAAAAAATCAAAACAAGCAAAAACAATCAGTTTCCGAAATCGTGAGAAAATAAGTTTCTACAATAAGCAAAAATTTACATTACTTTACTTGCCAATGAATACAAGCGGAAGTCTTAAGATAAGTCAATACTCTATGTCGCAGCATATGGTAGAAAGGAGGTGTTAAAGATATTCATACCGCATCATTTCTAACAGAGTCGTTGGAGCTAGGCGCTATTCAATTGAAGGTGTCGAAAGACTACAGAGTCGTGGGGGATGAGATCACATGGAATGTAAAGAGATCGATATTTGAATTCAAGACCTCTTAGTATTTCATTTTGGAAGGCGGCAAGATATACTATATGGTGCGGACATTTGGAAGTAATTACAAGTTGTGTCGCCACCACTTAAATAAGGAATCGTTGTCACGTTGCAAAGGAACCGCAAATGTATGAATAACACTTGGCTTCAATCTTGGAGAAATGTTTGTTCTGAAGGAGATTGCAATTATGAGACCTTTACGTGAGGACAAAGAGAGAGTCGGCTAATACTTGTTGGGGTCTTATGCCAGCGTATGCTTACTTAATGTGCCGCTATTGCCTTAAGGGATATTTGGAAATCTCAAGCCCAATAAGCAAGTAACTTAGGCTGGGTTAGTATACAGGTCGTGCATGTGTCCGATTCAAAAAAGTGCAGGATAATAAATATCAACTACAGTTTGGGGTTCAGGTTAGTCAAAGAGTAATGCACTTAATATTCATTGATTAAATCTATGGTTGTAAGTTTTGTGCATCTATTCTGAATTTACAGTCTGGGTATTGCAATAATGTTGTGTTGGTAATTATTGTATTGAATTACAATGGCTTCATTATTTATTTTGTTTCCTATATAATATATTTGTTGTTGATGTTTATAGCAGCATCAGGCGAATTCTTCCAGCCCATATCACTTGGAGAAAAACAATTAAATAATAGCCATCGGCTATTTAATTGATAAATGCGATTTTATGAAGGGACACTTCATTTGATAAATAATGATTAATATTTATTTATTGAGGAGATACAAATTAATGAGGAGGCATGATTTTTAAGGAGGTCGAATTGATTATTAGAGACTTGCATTTTGAATAAGGCCGACATGTTATTCTTGAAGAGGCGCATCTCTCCCTTCAATTGGTATTTATACTCATTGTTTGTATTCCATTCGATCATCCATTAACATTCATTCCATTCATATCAAGTTCAAGTTCTTCAAGTACGAATTAGTCTCAAGAGCAGATCAATAATTGTGTAGAAGGCTGAGATCATTGTTAGCAAATTGCATTACTCAGTTTCTGTATTTGCATCAGATTGTGATGCTTATTGTTGGCCTTCTTATCGGCCTATTGTAAAGAAGACTTCATTGTTGTTTCAATATATAAGTGATATATTGTTGCTGGGTTTTTCTCCCTCAATTGGAGGGTTTTCCCAGGGTATCTGCTGTGTTATTGTGTCTGATTTTTGAATTAATTTCTGTGCATTGAATCTGATCATAAAACTTACATGGTATCAGAGCGGGTTTGAAGAGATCGTGATCAGATTTATCCTTACAGCAATACTCTATTCTCTTATTCATATTTCTTTGTCTATCTCTACTTTAGTCAAGATGGTGAATGGGCTGAAGATTGAGGATAGACTCGAAGGAGCATCCAACTTTACATCATGGAGATTCAGGATCATGCTTACCTTGCAAGAGAATGACTTGGGTGAGTTTGTGGAGTCCAATGTTCCTGAACCTAATGAGGAAGAAGAGAAGTTGCAGTGGAAGAAGAAAGATATCAAGGCAATAAAAATGTTGGTTGATTCCGTTAAGGATCATATTGTTCCTATTGTCTCTAAGTTGAAGACGGCAAGAGACATGTTTAAAACATTGGAAGAAATGTATGAAATCAACAATACCAGCCGGGCACTTGCACTAAAGCAACAACTTCACCATGTGAAGATGGCGAAAGGACAATCAGTGATTACCTACTTCATGAGAATTTCAGATTTGAGAGACCAGCTCTCAACAATTGGCCATATGGTTGACGACAAAGACTTGACCATGCTTGCTTTCAATGGTCTTCCTTTGTCTTGGGAATCCTACATTCAAGGAATCAGTGCAAGATCAAAAATGCCTAAGTTTGATCGTCTAAGGGCAGATTGCATTCAAGAAGAATCAAGATTGGTGGCTAGAGGCGTTGGTCAAAGTTCAAAGAATGAAGATATTCATGTTCTCGCCTCCCATGCTTCAAAGAAGAAAGGAAAAGATGGAAAGAAAGGTTTCTTCAAGAGGAATCAAGATAAGGGAAAAGATGATGCTCCCGCTTTCAAGAAGAAGAGAGACATGTCCAAGATCCAATGCTTTAATGTGACAAGTATGGTCACTTTGCTAAGCATTGTCCATCTAGACCTAAGCAACAAGCCATCGTTGCAGATGTTGATGATGCTTCTCCACAGAAGGATTCATGTGAATACTTGTTCTATTCGGAATTGTCAAGCAATGTACCTACAAATACCAACACTTGGCTGATCGACAATGGTGCTTCTCGACACATCACAGGATTTAAAGAGCACTTATCAAGTTTGATGGAGAAAGATTCTTCCGAACAAGTCATTATCGGAGATGATGTTGGCTACTCCGTGAAAGGGATTGGGACCTCTACTCTTCATTTGGATTCCGGCATTACACTTCAGTTGAGGGATGTTCTTTATGTTCCAGGAATCAAGCGCAATCTCATCTCCATTTCAACTCTAGAAGATAAAGGATATCAAGTTGCCTTCTCCAAAGGAAAAGTTCTTGTGTGGATGGAGAACTCCAATTTCAAGGATGCTCAAGTAATTGGTGTTAGACATGAAAGCCTCTATAGGCTATGTACGCGTCCTCTACAAGCATTAGTTCATGATTCTTCAAGCTTATGTGATCTTTGGCATCGAAGATTGGCTCACCTACACTTCTGAGCCTTACCTATCATGGAGAAGATGGTCACGGGACTTCCTAAGTTCATTCAGGAGCATGAAGGAACTTGCAAAGGATGTGCTATGGGTAAGAATTCAAAAGCTCCATTCCATAGTAGAGAAAGTAGATCTAAGTGTATTTTAGACATTATTCATTCTGATTTATGTGGACCTATGTCTATTCCTTCTTCGAGTGGTTTCTTGTATTATGTTATTTTTATTGATGATCACTCTAGAAAGACTTGGATCTATTTTTTGAAAACTAACGAGTTTGAGGAAGTGTTAGAAAGGTTCAAGGAGTTCAAATCTCTAGTTGAGAATCTTTCCAGTAAAAGAATCAAGGTCCTCAGATCTAATAATGGAGGAGAATACACCTCTGGCAGCTTTCGAAATTTTTGTCTTGATGCTAGGATTAAGAAGGAGTTCTATGTCCCCCTACTCCTCAACAGAATGGTGTTGCAGAAAGAAAGAATAGGACGATCGTGGAAGTAGCAAAAGCCATGATTCATGACCAGGATCTGCAAACCTTCTTATGGGCAGAAGCTTCTAGGACTGCAGTATATGTTCAAAATAGAAGTCCTCACAAGGTCTTGGAGAATATGACTCCGCAAGAAGCATTTACAGGAAAGATGCCAGAAGTTAGTCATTTAAGGATCTTTGGATGTCCTGTCTATGTCCATGTTCCAAAGGAAAAGAGAACAAAGTTGGAGCCTTCTGGCAAGAAGGGAATATTTGTGGGCTACAGTAAAACATCAAAAGCCTCCAAGATATACGTTGCATGTCAGAAATTGATTGAGATCAGTAGAGATGTCACATTCGAGGAAAATGTTGCATTTAGAAGATCCAAGGGAACTCATGTGGAGATTGACACTGATGAATCTCCTCAGGATATGGAAGTTGACCATACTCCTGAGATTCAGAGGGAGGCTTCAAAACTGAAGGAAGATGTTGATCCAGTTGAGCCCTTGGAACCTCCTGATAGGCCTACCGATATAGTGATTAGAAGAAAGAGACCTCTTTGGGCTAGGCAAACTATGCAAGAGGCTGAAAGGTTCGCAGCTCCTAGAGGTACATTCAGAGAAAGTAAAAGGCCACATAAGTTCTCCAGTTATGTTGCCTTGATGAGTCAGATTATTGAGTCTGAACCTTCTAGTGTGGAGGAAGCTTCCAGTCAACAGGTTTGGAGAGATGCTATGTCAGGAGGAGTACCAATCAATTCTCAAGAATGATGTTTGGGACATTGTTCCTAGACCCGAAGGCAAATCTGTGGTATCTTCGAAATGGCTCTTCAAGATCAAACATGCAGCTAACTGATGGGAGCATTGAGAAGTACAAGGCAAGATTCGTGGCTCGAGGGTTTTCATAGAAAGAGGGAGTTGATTATGAAGAAACATTTGCTCCTGTTGCTCGCTATACTTCTATCAGGACTATCATTGCCATTGCTGCATCTAGAGGATGGAAGATTCATCAAATGATGTGAAGACGGCTTTTCTAAATGGTGTGATCAAGGAAGAAGTTTATATCGAGCAACCTAATGGGTTCGAGGTACATGGGAAGGAGTCTCATGGTTGCAAGTTGAAGAAAGCCTTGTATGGTCTTAAGCAAGCTCCTCATGCATGGTACGAAAGAATTGATCGTTACCTGTCAAGTTTGGGCTTCTTGAAGAATGATGCTTACTCTAACCTGTACTTTAAGGTAATTGATGGTGAAGCATTGATTTTGGTTTTATATGTTGATGATTTGATTCTTACTAGAGAAGAGCACTTAATCATCAAATGTAAGAAAGAGTTGGCCTCTGAGTTTGAAATGAAAGACCTTGGGCTTATGCATTACTTCCTTGGCCTAGAAGTCTGGCAAAAACTAGATGAGATGATTCTAAGTCAAGGGAAGTACACCATTTATATACTTAAGAGGTTTGGTATGATGGATTGCAAATCCATGTCCACACCTATGGAGACCAACCTACATAAATTGAAGGAGGCTGCAGCTAGTTCAGACTTGGTGGATCCTACAATGTACAGACAACTGATTGGGTCCTTGATGTATCTAGTTAGCACCAGACCAGATATCTGTTATGCGGTGAGTGCACTTAGTCAGTTCATGTGTGAACCAAGACAAATACATCTTGTTGCAGCTAAACATATCCTAAGATACTTGTGTGGCACAGTTGGGATATGGGTTGAGATATTCTTCAGATGCGGACTTGGAGCTGCATGGTTATATTGATTCTGATTGGGCAGGGTGTGTCACAGATCGGAAGAGCACCTCTAGATTTTGCTTCAGTTTGGGATCTGCTATGATTTCCTGGTGCAGCAGGAAGCAATCATCTGTAGCATTGAATACAGCAAAGGCAGAATATATTGCAGCTTGTATGGCAGCTCGGGAAGCAGTGTGGCTTCGTAAGCTCCTTGCAGGATTGTTTGGACAATCAATAGAGCCTACTATCATTCATTGTGATAACCAGAGTTGTGTGAAGCTTTCTGTCAATCCTGTGTTTCATGACAGAACCAAGCATGTTGAGATCAAATACCACTACATTAGAGATATAGTATTGAGGAGGCTATACAGTTGAAGTATATTAGCACTAATGAGCAGACGGCAGACATTCTCACCAAGCCCCTCTCCAGAATAAAGTTTGTGTACTTTCGAGATAAGCTTGGTATGGTGGAGAATCCAGCCTTAACTAAGAAAGAGTCTCAGTATCAGTGATAACCTATAATGAGTTCTTCTCTGTGAGAGAAGTTCGAGGTGAAATCCCTTGATTAATGAGTTCTTTGTGAGAAAAGTTCGAGGTGAAATCCCTTGATTAATGAGTTCTTCTCAGTAAGAGAAGTTCGAG
Organism: Sequoia sempervirens; assembly: GCA_007258455.2. NCBI lineage: Eukaryota > Viridiplantae > Streptophyta > Pinopsida > Cupressales > Cupressaceae > Sequoia > Sequoia sempervirens. The sequence goes on from VDFB02183718.1 coordinate 103,906, forward strand.
GTGAAATCCCTTGATTCCACCCTCTGAGAGAGTCATGGTGGATGTCATGTGTGTGACTCCATGACAGCATCACGTGAGAGAGTCCGTGATGATTTTCTTGTACTTGTGTTTCACCCTCTGGGAGAGCCATGGTGAAAAGTCATGATGAGGTGTCAACATCACGCAAGTGATGAACACTTGTACATACCATATATGGTTGTAGCCATTATGGTTGATATCATGTTGAGGTGATATCTGATATCACGATGAGGTGATATCTGATATCACGATGAGGTGATATTCTTCCTTTCCACATTTGGTTGTAGCCATTGTGGTAGACATCACGTTGAGGTGATATGTCTTGTGCGGCTGGAAGTACTCTACCTAGCTGAGAGGGAGTGTTGATGTTTATAGCAACATCGGGCGAATTCTTCCAGCCCAGATCACTTGGAGAAAAACAATTAAATAATAGCCATTAGCTATTTAATTGATAAATGTGATTTTATGAAGGGACACTTCATTTGATAAATAATAATTAATATTTATTTATTGAGGAGATACGAATTAATGAGGAGGCGCAATTTTTAAGGAGGCCGACTTCTTGATTATTAGAGACTTGCATTTTGAATAAGGTCGACATGTTATTCTTGAAGAGGCATGTCTCTCCCTTCAATTGGTATTTATACTCGTTGTTTGTATTCCATTCGATCATCCATTCATTAACATTCATTTTGTTCATATCAAGTTCGAGTTCTTCAAGTACGAATTAGTCTCAAGAGCAGATCAATAATTGTGTAGAAGGCTGAGATCATTGTTAGCAGATTGCATTACTCAGTTTTCGTATTTGCATCAGATTGTGATGCTTATTGTTGGCCTTCTTATCGGCCTATTGTAAGAAGACTTCATTGTTGTTTCAATATATAAGTGATATATTGTTGCTAGGTTTTTCTCCCTCAAGAGGAGGGTTTTCCCAGGGTATCTGCTGTGTTATTGTGTCTGCTTTTTGAATTAATTTCTGTGCATTCAATCTGATCATAAAACTTACATTTGTCACACGTCTAGGAGATTGAGAAAAAAATTCATATCTGCTCAATACCAACATTCTTTATTTAAAGCCATCAGAAAACTTTAATTCAGAACAGCATGCGACTAACTGTTTGATGAAATGTTTGAGCCATTCAATTGTTAAAAATTAAAAAAAAATTATAGACAGATCGAGGTAGTCCACTAAATTGGTATCAGAGCTCAGAAAATTTTCTGCAGCCTGTTGGATAAATTCCGAGATTGGTGTTTGCGTTGTAAATGATGGCTTCATCGAGTGACAAAGAATTGGGTATGAAACTTTATCTTGTAGGTAAGAAAATTTGAACACCTACCTTAATCAAAAAGGATTCTTCTTAGCACTTTGGAGGAAGTAGAAAAGTGTTTATACATAGTAGATCAGTCACCTTCTTAGTCATTGCAACTAGCTTTGACTCCAGCAATGCATTCTCTGGGTAAGCCAATGTTTATGAGACATCGTGATAAAGATGTGAGACTTGTAGTTACCAATTGTCTTAGCGAGATTATGAGGATTACGGCTCCTAAGGTTCCCTATGAAGATGACATAATGAGGGAGATTATACTGTTGATTGTTGAGAGCTTCCATGGATTATCTGATGATCGAGGCCCTTCCTTTGGTAGAAAGGTAAGATGTTAGAAGTGATGGCAAAAGTCAGATCTTGTTATCTATTGATTGATTTAGAATGTAATGATCTTATTCTTCAGATGTTCCATTATTTCATAGCATCTATTAGTAATGATCATGGAGAAGCTGTTTTCTCTTATATGCAAACCATTATGGCCTTAATTGTTGATGAAACTAATACTCAGCCCCTTGTGTCTATGATGATGGCTATTTTGAAGCAAGAACAAGATGTCTCTGTGGTTGCTTATGAGTTGGTCGATAGTGTGTTCAAACAATGTGAGGCAAAGCTGAAACCTTTTTGGGTTAATGAAGAACAAGCAGATGAAAAAGAAATTAAAACCATGGACGAAATTCCTTTTGAACATAGTGTTGTTCAAACTCCAAAATATGAATTATGCCATGAGGATGTAGCTGAAATTGAGGGCCATGAATTTGAAGACAAATCAGAAAAATTGCTGCATGAAGTTGAGGATGAACAATTGCCCAATGAGTCATGTGAGTTGAAGAAACAGATGAAAGTCACCGAAGGTATGATTGTTGCAGCCCTATCACGTTTTGATCATACACATAATGTCATTGAAGATCTCTTTTGGAAGGCCCAAATTGAGAGAAGAAAAAAGGGTATTGAAGGAGGAACCTTTCTTAAAGACTTACAGGGTATCAAAGAGAACTTAAGAGCTTTGAAATTTGATTTCTTAAACTTACTTACAGATAGAGATTGTTCCATCAATCTTGCAGAAAATAGTTTGGTGACATTAAAAGAAAGGGAACAAGAAGTAGATAAGCTCACCTTCGAGCTTACATCTACAAAGGTGATCTTGGAGAGTACTCAAGCAGCTCTTCAAGAAGCAAAATTTCAGTTAGCTGCTGCAAATCAGAAAATGGAGCAAGAAAATGAAGAAAGAGCTATGCAAATCAAACAGGTAATAGATGAGGTTGATGAGCTTTATATTAATTTTGATTTAGAACAAACTTCCAAGTTGAAAAGTAGAGGGTTGGAACAGCAAGATGATCAATTGAACCAAGTTGATACAAATTCTTTTCAATTTACAGATAATCCTCTTTTTGAGTGGGATGCAAATTCCACTTTTGATAATCCACTTTTTGTGCTAGAGGATGAAACAACTTCTGATTCTAATGATATGGTTAATGATGAACACAAGATATGGGATCCCGGTAAAACTCAAGACTCAATTTTATGGATGGGCTTTAGGCAAAATTTCAGACTTGTAGTTGTTGTTCATTGCTTAATCCATCAACACATGATGGTTTGGGTAAAATATTCAGTCAATAAGGGGTTCATGTATCAATGGGAGTTTAATGAAGATGATAACCCCATCATTGGAGAAGCTTCTTCAAACAAATTTTGGCTCACAAAACCTTTGCATACAAGAAGTTTCCTTTATTACAACTGCTGTTCTAACATTGAAAATCTGATTTTTACATATTTGTCTAGTGAGCAAATCAATTTTCAGTATTTGCAGTTTTTATGGCAGTGAAATATAGAAGAATTTTCTGATACGATTCAGTTGTTTCTTGTTTTCACATTGTTGAGTGATGTTTATGACGATTATTCCAAGTTGTTGATTTATGTATTTTCAGATATTGCATTGATGTTTTCAGTTTTATGGGTAACTTGGAATGCTCATGGATGTTATTTTGGCATTCGGAAATTGAATCTTCTTGAGATGCTATCAGTTGGTATTAAAAAAAACGATTCTATGACAACTTATTCCAGAGTTGTTTCTGTTGCAACTTGTTCAATCAGTAGTTTATCAAAAATTTCTTTCCATCATTTATGGGATTCCATGATGATTGCAGAGGAGAACCATTCTTTCATATTGAGTAGAGTGATTGTCTTGTTGCCCGATAGAAGGATTGCAGATTTGAACCTCTTTGTGATATCTTGGCAAGAGAATCCTCATGGTGCGGATTTTAATTTTCAGAGGGAATTCAGTTTGGGAACAAAGGTTGATTATTATGTAGCAACGCAAGTGAGGCGAGTTCAAATTTGATATGATGAACTGATGGTTTTTATCAGAGTGGCGCAGTGGCAAATTGGTGGTTTCTTCCAGAGGTTGGTTTGGGATCCTAGAATCATAGCTGATTTCAGTTTGTTTCAGTGTTGGCATTGCTTGAGGACAAACAAGATTTGAGAAGGGCGGACTGTAATGTCCCCATTTTTATATGTCGGCATTGTGATTAGATAATTAATTTGAGGTTGCCAAAAAAAAAAGTTAAGTTTTAAAAAGGCAACTTGAATTAATTATTTATAAGTGCAAAAGTAACTTAAGTTAGCAAAGTAAAAAATATTGAATAAGTTACTTTTGAAAAAGAAATTAAAAGTTAGAAAAAGATGGAGAAAATTAGAAGTCACGAAGACATGAGGAGTTACAAGGTGGAATTAATAAAAGATTGTTGGAAGCTTTGTTGCAGCAGGTTGGATTTTTGGATTTTAGAACAGGTTCTTGTTGGTGGACGTAGTTCACAGCCTTTTTGAGGTGGGGTGACCTCTGAAAGAAGATTGGCTTTGGCAGTGAGATCTGCCCTGGCTGATAGCTAGAGAAGACATTTAGTTTTCTCGCCTGGGTTTTAAGCAATAGTTTGTTGATGAAATTTTGTAAAGACTTTTTAAGACAAATTTCTGAAATTCAATAAATTGTTCCATTTGTTAGAATATTGTCATATCTCTATATTTAATGGTCAATTATATATTGTCTCTACTGTAGTTAGCAGGTAGAGGTTGGTAGACATCTTAAATGTCTACAATTGTAGTTAGTTGCAGTAGCTAGATTCATTAATATCTACAGTGCTTTGTAATTTCTATATATTGTAATCTTTCCTTCTTGTTAATGCAAGCAAGCAAGTAAGCAATTACCAGTTCATTTTCAAAACATGGTATCAGAGCACAGAGAAATAATTTTTTCGAAAAATTTATAATTTCTTTCCAAAATTATTTTGTTTCAAATTTTTTGAAAATTATTTTGGTGATTTTCGTCTATGTGCGATCTGAAGAATTTTTTGAGAAATTTTTTCGAAGGGTTGCTGGATCTTCTAAAAATTTCGAAAAAAAAAAATTTAAGAATTTTTGAAGATTGTTTTTTTCGAAGACTTTGAGGGGTTGCAGATTTTTGTTCTAAAAAAAAACGCGATTTTTTTCATCTAGGCGCGCATTTTTTTGAGCAAGTCTCTCATCTGGGCGACGCGATCTTGAATGGGAAGAGCTTAGTTTGCTTGAGGCCGCGATTTCTCTGTTATGGGCATCACTTGATCTGGGCGCTGAAACTCGTGGCCAACCTGCAACTGTTTTAGCCCGCGTCTCTTCACTCTATTTGTCTCTGTAACCCACGACGGGATTTTTTATTCCCGTGTCTTCTAATCGTGCTTCCATCTTTGCTGACGGCTGCAAAGTCATGACAGAAGAAGAAAAGGTCGTGTTTTTCTACAAGTTGCGACCTTCGTGGTTGACGAACTCTAGATTTTGAAGATTGCAACTTGGTTTTTCCTGGTTACTGCATGCGATTTTCATCATTTTCTGGGAGTCGTGGTCACCTAGGGTTCATCTCTAGTTATTTTTCTGTGTTTCCATGGCCGCCTAGGGTTTTCTACAAGTTCGACTAGGGTTTTGACCAGTCATTTGAAGTCGAAATTTTTTTCCAATTGCAAATTCTTGGTGGGTTTTTTGACTAATTTTTTGGATTGTCTTCGAATTTTTTTGGGTTTCTGGGTATTCTTCAAATTTTCTGGGTTTTGTCTTAAAAACTCTGCATTGGTTTTATACCTTGAAATCCGTGCTAGGGTTTTGATTTCTTCCTTGAAATTTGTCCTGTAGAACTTGTTTTTTGTTTTCAGTGCAATGTTTTTTGTGCCTTCACCAGTTTGACTTCAGGGTACGTGATGGCATCTCTGACAAATATAATGCTCGAAAGCAGCCAAAAATTCAACGGGAAGAATTATAACACCTGGAAGCAATGCATGCTGACTATCTTTGAGTACCGGTGTCTTGATGCAATTGTTCTGGGCACGTCTACACGTCCTACCACTGCTAGAAAGGATCAGGACAAATGGGATGAGCACAACCGAGAAGTTGTCATGCTCATCAAACTCTCGGTCACAGATGAGCAGCTACCTCAGGTACCGTCTGGCAAAACTGCTACGGAAATCTAGGATCATTTGAAGGCCCTTCATGAAACCTCCGATAAGAGCAGACCATTCTTTCTCAAGAACATGTTTTTATCCATCATGATGGATGAGAAAATGTCCTTACAGGAACATTTGACAAAGATTAAGGACATTCGTGATCAATTGGAGGCGATTGGTCGAACAATGGAGGAAGAGGACATGGTCGTCATTACTTTGAAGAGTTTGCCAAAATCTTATGAGCATTTCATTGAAACGCTCAATATTACTTCAACAAATGTTGATTTGAAGTTTCCAAACTTGTGTAACAAGCTTCTACAACAGGATCGTTGGAGACAGCAGTTTGGGAGCAGTACCAGTTCCACTTCCACAGAGCAAGCGTTCTCTGCCAAATTTTCTACTAAGAACAAAGGGAAGGCGCAATCTTCTCAGCCAAAAGGCTTTGGTTCTTCACAGGACAGCAAGAAGAAGAACGTTCAGTGCAATTATTGCCATAAGTATGGTCACATGAAGGCTAATTGTCGGGTTCGATTGGCTTCTGAACAAAATAAGTAGGGAGGGTCTCAACCTAAAGCCAATGTTGCGGAGCACACTGATCAGAAAGAATCTACATTCTATGCATTTATGGCCAAGAGAACAGCAGATCCAGTACAATCTTTTGCCTAGTATATTGATTCCAGGGCTTCGCAGCATTTTACTCATCGTCGGGACTAGTTCACAAAATTCAAACCATTTTTTGATTCTGTCCTTTTTGGAGGAGGCGAAGAGTACACAATTGTTGGTAAGGGCACTGTCCATATTCACTCAAGAGGAAGAAATTTAATCTTTCTTGATGTCCACTATGTTCCAAGCATGGAACATAATCTTCTCTCCGTCAACCAGATCATGAGGCATTTTCCCCAGTTGGATGTTGTTTTCAGTTCGTCCACCTGCAGCATTGTTGATAGGGAGACTTGTACTACAATCGCTATGGGACTTGAGGATCATGGTCTGTATAGACTTCTTGATTCCGGTGATTCTCAGGAGCACGCTCTGCAACCAGGAGTACTCCCATCAGCAAACTTTGGCATCAACATTATGGGCACTTGAATGTGCACTATCTCTCTCAACTATCTCGGGAGAGTTTGGTTGCGGGTCTACCTAAGATCCAAACTCAAAATCATGGAGTTTGTGGAGCCTGTCAAGCTGGGAAGCAGCATCGGATGCCATTCTTGGATGGTGATTCTTGGCGAGCCTCCTAGGTACTTTAATTGGTTCATGCTAATGTATGTGGACCAATGAACACTCCATCTGTTACTGGGTCCAAGTATTTTTTATTATTTGTTGATGATTTCAATAGGAAAATGTGGGTGTATTTTTTGAAACATAAATCAGATGTGTTCAATACATTTCAGCAGTATAAGGCCTTACTTGAGAAAGAATCAGGGTCTTAGATTGTCACTCTAAGGTCAGATAATGGGGGGGAATTTTGTTCAACTAACTTCTCTACTTTTTGTGTTGCACATGGCATTAAACGCCAACTCACCACACCATACACACCTCAGCAGAATGGTGTCGTTGAACGTAGGAATCGCACCATTACTGAAATGGCTCGTTGTATGATGGAGTGTAGAAATCTCCCTAAGAAATACTGGGTTGAAGCAGTTTATACTGCAGTCTACCTCCCGAATCGGTCACCTACACATGCCGTTAAGAAAATGACTCCTGAAGAAGCCTAGTCAGGACGTAAGCCTAAGGTGGACCATCTGAAAGTCTTTGGTTCTACAGCTCATGTCTAGATTCCCGAAGCCAAGCGTGCCAAGTTGGACTCCAAGAGCCAACAACTTATGTTTACTAGTTACAACGACAATCACAAGGCATACAGGTTGATTGATGTGGAGACAAATCGTCTCATATTCAGTCGTGATGTTGTGATTGATGAGACTATTGGTCTATTTGTTCCTACTACCAGTCCTGAGGATTAGCCTGTGAAGGCTTCTGATGAGGGTGTTCGTCTTCCTCTTGGTTCCCCTGATGAGATGGCTTCAAAGCATTCTAACTCTGAAGATGAGGAGTCTACCGGTCATGATATAGCACCACCTGATTTTCCTCAAAACTCACATCCAGATGATTTTGTTCCAGAAATCCCAGGAGATGTTGTTTCTCCTATTCCAGATGTTGGTACTTCTACTCGTCGGCCTAAGTGGTGGCTCAAGACTATCGGAGATATTCATGATGATGAACTCATTGAGGGCGGATCTGCTCACAGAAAGCGCAAGCAACAAAACACAATCAATTTTGCTCTTATGGCCAACATCCAAAGCATCTATGAGCCTCATACATACTCAGAGGCTAAAGGAATTCTAGAGTGGGAAAAGGCTATGGAGATAGAATATCATAGTCTTCTGAAGAATCACACTTGGGTTCTTTCTGATCTTCCTCCTGGGAAGAAACCTATCAACTGCAAATGGGTTTACAAGGTCAAATATCATGCAGATGGTACTCTGGATAAATACAAGGCAAGGTTGGTAGCTCGGGGATTCACACAGCAAGAGGGCATTGATTATGAGGAGACTTTTTCTCCTACTGCCAAGATGAGCACAATTCGTTTTCTTCTCGCTATTTCAGCCCAGTTTGGATGGCAAGTTCATCAGATGGATGTCAAGAGTGCCTTCCTCAACAGTGAATTACAGGAAGAAGTCTACATGACGCAGCCTCCTGGTTTCAAGGTTGTCGGAAAAGAGCATCAGGTATGTAGGCTCGTGAAAGCACTCTATGGACTAAAACAGGCTCCTCGTGCATAGTACATCAAGATTGATCAGTACTTGGTTGATCATGGTTTTTGACGTAGCCCTCCTGACTCTAATTTGTATGTCAAGCACTCTGGTGATGATCTTTTGTTTCTTGTTGTCTATGTTGATGACTTGATCATACTAGCAGTTCAGCACATTTGATTGCAGCAATCAAACAGGATTTGTGTCAAGCTTTTGACATGACAGATTTGGGGCTTCTCCATTATTGCTTGGGTATTGAGGTTTGGCAGGCAACTGATAGTATTTTTATCTCTCAGTCTAAATATGCTCGAAGTCTACTTGACAAATTTCAGATGCAAGATTGCAAACCTGCCTCCACACCTATGGAGAAGGGGCTGAAGTTATCAGCCAAATCTAATTCACCTGCAGTAAATGTGTAATGTCCCCGTCTCAAGCCTGACCGTTTTAGTGACCGTTGGCCTATTCCGGAGACCCGTAGGCTAGTCGGAAGGTAAAATTAGGGTTTCCTATTTTGAAGGAGGTAGTTGCTCGGAGTGGGTGGATTCAATGGCGGATTCTTTCTAAGTTTTTACAGAGCTTCGCAGTGGTATGTTCTTCTCGGCATTCTGAGCATCTTCAGGAATTTACTATTTTTAGTAAATTCTATTTTTGGCAGTTTTACAGTTGGGTTCAGCATGGTTGACTTCCTACTTCAGTTTGGTCAGTTGGCTTGCTCATTTATGGCTTCGGGGCACCATTGGAGAGATAAGTCGAGCTATTTAATTAAAGTCACGTTTTAATATTATATTTTAACGTTGACCCCCTTGGTCTAGCCTATTGACTTCATGTTGTTTTGAAAAGTGGTCTTTTGAGGGTGGCGCCTTCATTAAAGATTATTTTATAATTTATCAAAGTCAAAATCAAGCCTTAAGTTGGACACATTTATTAAAGGGTTGAATTTATTTAAAAATGTCAAGATTAAGCTATGAAGAAAAGGGACGCCATCTTTTGAAAAGGATTAGGGTTTTGACTTGAAGAGAAGTTTAGGGTTTCGAGAAGTCAACAGGAAATTATAAAAGGAAGACTTGGATCCTCAATTCAGCATCTTTTGTCTACAGTATTGTTATGCTGCCGGTTTGGCTCTGGAACTGCTTCGGGGAATGAAGGCCTCCTAGCTTGGGCATTGCTTCTTGCTTGCAACACAGCAACTAGTGATGAGATAACTTAATTTGTGAGTTGCATTTAGTTTTGAGCATTGTATTCAGCTTGTGCATTGTTAGATCTGTTTTGCATATTAGTGGTTTTCCGTATATTGCATTGTTTGCTACAGCAGATTCATGTTTTTATTCATAAGTCAAAAAACAACAAAAACATTGTTCTGGGTATTAGCCCATTATCATTGCTAGGTCTAGGCGTCATCTTCCTCTAATTTGCAGATTTTTTAGAGAAGACAGTGATTTTTAAGAGCAGATCGCCCTTCCTTGAGGGCCGTACCACCTGCTGATTGCATTGAATTCCGTGCATAAATAATATATGGCTGTTTGCTCTGTTTTCAGTGTCTTAGTCTAGGCGCCATCATTCTTAGGGAATATTGCACTTTGTTTCAAGTCAATCAGATGAGTTATGTGAGAGTTATGAACATATGAGTGATTTCATAGACTGCTGGTTATTGATTTAAAAGTGCAGATTTGTGAAAAAACCAGAATTATTATTTTGATCATTGAGAAGTTTCTGTTTTGGCACTCCTAACCAAGCTAAGGAGAGATCTTTATGATGTAATGTTAACCTATCAAATTCCTAAGCTATTGGCAGGCGAATGATCATCATTTTGTAAACTGACAGTAGTACTGGCAGTCATTTTCAGTATTGTTCAATTCTGATTTGTAACGCTCTCTTTCATTGTGAAGTTGTTTTGAAATAGATACATCTCCGCCCTATGGTAGCTACTTTCCCACTCTGGGTTAGCAAGCACATTCTGGGTGTTGAGTACTTTCAGCTTTCAGTATTTCTTTCAAGCATTGTACTTTGTAACACTCCGCCATATGGTCGCCCCTCACTCCATACTGGATTGGGTAGCACATACTTGGTGTCAGTTCCCTTTCACACTTAGTGTAGAAGATCCTCTGACCATATACTCGCCATCATCGGCGCCATTCTTGGTTAGAGTTCCTGCATAAGCAATTTGAGTTTAGATCCTCTGACCTCTCACACTTGCCCACATCGGGATCCTGGTGTACATTCTGGTTAGAGTTGCTTCAGCATGTTTTGGTTTAGCGCTAACCTTAACGGGTGCATTTGTCAATCTGTAATTTGAAAAACGAAAAAAATTGGCTCGGAATATTTCAGTGGTATCAGAGCCAAGATCTTGCCATCCTGTGAACAATCTGTCTATGAGTGACAGAGAAAAGAGGTACATTGCAAGGGAAGACAAGAAGGTTGGAAAACAGTTCCAGCCCTATCAAGCTCCAAAAGGTCAGATAGCTTCAGAAGTCTTGAGGGCTCATTGGGAGTCTTCTCAGGAAACAGACATGGCAGAAGGTGAGAGATCGTTGGGGGTAACAAGAGGGTTACCAGCACCAGAGATGATAGTGGAAAGGGCAGAGAGAGATCCATCAGTCCGGACAGAGATTTGAAAGGAAGATGGATGCCTTAATGGATATGGTTTCACTCATGATGGGGAAAGTGGGCCAGAACACTATTCCACAGAACAACACTGGGCATAGAGGGGAGCATAGTGCTTCCAACCAGCATGATGGACATGCTGCTCAACATACTTCAAACAACACTTATGTCTCAGCCAGGCCCTTCAAACCCACCTTCGTGGCACCTGTTAACACTCAGCCAGATCCTGAAGAGAATGCTTCATTCGTGGAGCAGTTGAGACTTGGCCGTGCAGAGTATGACTCTCTCCCTAGCGACATCAAGATGGATATGTCCTACAATGACTTTATGGATCATAAGAGGAAAAATAAAGGACAAGGGAGACATTATGATCAAAGAAGAGCATCAGTACAAGGAGATTTGTATCAAGCTGTCAACAAGGTTACACTTCCACACTATGACGGGAGTGATAACAGTTCTGCTCAAGCTTGGATACAGAAGCTGGATAATTATCTAGCTCTTAGACCTATGGCCGAAGAAGAGGCGATCAAGTTCGCTACACTACACCTTGATGGGGTGGCGCACGAGTGGTGGTACCATGGCCTAGTTACTTTGGGTCATCGGTCAATCACAACTTATGATGAGTTCACCACTAGACTCATCGAGAGGTTTGAGAAAAAGGACCCTGAAATACATTTCAGAGAACTTGCACAGTTGAGGCAGTATGGCACAGTTGATGCCTACATAGCTGAGTTTCAGAGACTCTCAGTCATGGTTACTGGAATCACGGAGAGGAGATTGGTGATCCTTTTCAGCGAAGGTTTAACGGAACCACTCAAAGGTTGGATTAAAGCCTTTGATCCACCAACCCTACAGGAGGCCATGAAGAAGGCAAGAAACATGGAGTGGGCTGCTCCTAAGGCAAAGTTTCAATCCAATTCCCCCTTTCAGAAAAGGGATAAGGGGAAAAGACCTTAGCATAGACCTCCTTTGAGACCTCAGCATAAGGAGTTCAAACATCATAATCCCCATGTCACAAGATTGGATCCGGAGACCCTGAACGAACTCAGAAGAAAGGGGTTGTATTTCCGGTGTAGGGAAAAATGGTCTCAAGATCATGTTTTCCCTAAGGGAGTTAAATTCAATCAAATCGAGTACTATTCTGCTGGTGAAAGTAGTTCTGATTTTTCAGACCAGCAATCTGATTTTGAAGAAAGTGAAGTAGAAAGAGCTCCAGAAGAGGCCGAAAATGAGAAGGAAAGTGGAGGAGTCTTGGCTCAACTTTCAAGCTTCCAAAGAAACGAATCCTTCAAGGTTCGAGGGATGATCAAAGGGCAGCGAATCGTTGCTTTGATCGACACTGGAGCAACACATGACTTCATTGATGAAGTTGTGGTAGCAAAGAAGGGGCTGCAAACAGAGGAGTTTGAAGGTTTCAAGGTCATGGTTGCCGATGGATTCCATATTTCATGCACCAAGAAAATCTCGAACATGACCATGCAATTGGGAAACTACGAAGTCAAGGATGACTTCTATGTAGTCCACATTGGAGATATTGATGCCGTTCTAGGCATTCAATGGCTGCGTTCACTTGGGGAGATCTCTTTGAATCTGCAGACTATGGAGCTCAAGTTTCAATCTGATGGGAAGAAGATAGTTCTAAGAGGAATGTCCAATGGGGGCCCTCGGGTTGTGTCATTCAAAAGAATGGCAAGGCTGATCCGTCACGATCAAGCTGAGTGGGTTGCAGAGTGCATGATCCTTCCTGCTAGTCCGGTTGAGACTAAAAGAGACTATCCTCCTGATGTTCAGTCTCTACTCACAAAGAAGAGCAAAGTCTTTGCTGATTTGCCTCCTGGACCTCCACCTGAACGGGGTTCAGAACATATCATAGAGCTCAAGGAAGGAGCTAAACCGGTGATTACAACTCCATATCGATACCCCAAGAGGCAAAAGGATGAGATTGAGAAGAACATTCAAGAACTCTTGGAGATGGGTTTCATTCGCCCAAGCAAGAGCCCCTTTGCTTCTGCAGTGGTTCTTGTGAAGAAGAAGGATGGTACCATGCGCATGTGTGTGGACTATCATGCTTTGAATCAAAGCACAATCAAAAACCGATACCCCATTCCGAGGATAGATGAGCTCATTGATGAGCTACATAGGGCCAAGTTCTTCTCGAAGATCGATTTGAGATCGGGTTACCATCAGATTCGAATGAGAGGATCTGATGTTGAGAAGACAGCTTTCAGATGTCACTATGGCCATTTCGAGTTTCTAGTCATGCCATTTGGATTGACTAATGCTCCGGCTACCTTCCAGTCTTGCATGAACCGAGTTTTTCAGAATCAGTTAAGGAGGTTTGTGTTGATATTTTTTGATGACATTTTGATTTACAGCAAGACTTGGGAAGATCATCTCAAGCACTTGGAGGAAGTACTTAGTATCCTGGAATATGAGAGTTCGTTCGCAAAAGCATCCAAATGTGAATTTGGAATGGAGGAGTTACTGTACCTTGGCCACATAATCAGTGCTGAGGGAGTGGAGGTGGATCCTGAAAAGATCAAAGCAGTAGTTGATTGGCCACCTCCTGAGAACTTGACTCAGTTGAAAGGTTTTCTGGGTCTTTGTGGATTTTATCGGAGATTTGTAAAGGGCTACTCACAGAATGCTGCTCCTCTTACTAATCTCACCAAAAAGGGAGCCTTTTGTTGGTCAGAAAAGGCTCAAACTGTGTTTGACAAGTTTAAGAGGATCATGAGCTCTTGTCCGGTTCTGGCTATTCTGGATTTCTCCAAGCCTTTCGAGCTGCAATGTGATGCCTCTGGTGAAGGAATTGGGGCTGTCCTGATGCAAGACAAACATCCTATTGTGTTTGAGAGCAAAAAACTGAGAGGTGTTGAAAGAACATACTCTATCTATGACAAGGAAATGCTTGCCATTATGCATGCATTAGCCAAGTTCAAGCAGTATTTGGTGGGGAACAAGTTCGTGGTCAAGACTGATCACAATAGCCTCAAACACTTCATGCATCAGAAGGACCTGAACGAGAGGCAACAGAAGTGGGTGAGTAAGCTTCAAGCTTACGACTTTGACATTGAATATGTCAAAGGGAAAAATAATATCGTGGCTGATGCTCTGTCCAGGAGACCCCATCTTAGCTCATTGAGTGAGCTTACTGCAGATTGGAGGGACATGTTGCTTGCTGATTATGCCAAAAATCAGTTTGCAACCAGCATTATTGAGGGTACTTTTCAGGATGAAAGGTACAAGGTGATTGAGGGATTGATACACTATAAGGGGAGAATCTTTCTGGTGGCTGATTCTAAGCTTAAGAAGAAGATTCTTTTGACATTTCATGATATTCCGGTTGCTGGTCACCAAGGATTTTTCAAGACATATAGGCAGATCCGAGAAAGGTTTTCTTGGAAAGGATTGAAAGGAGAAGTACAACGCTACATTCAGGAGTGTCCTGTTTGTCAAGTGAATAAGAATGAGCATACATTACCAGCCGGGTTGCTGCAACCACTCCCTATTCCCAATCAAAAATGGGAAAGCATCTCGATGGATTTCATCACAGGGTTGCCCAAGGCCCAAGGGAAGGATTGTATTTATGTGGTAGTGGATAGGCTAACCAAATTTGCTCACTTCTTCGCCATTACCAGCTCTTTTTCAGCAGCCCAAGTTGCAGATCTGTTTTTTCATGAGGTGTTTAGGCTGCATGGGTTGCCAAAAAACATTGTAAGTGATAGGGACAGCAAGTTCCTAAGCACTTTTTGGCAAGAGGTCTTCAGAATGAGTGGTACTGTGCTCACTCCAAGCACTAGTTACCATCCCCAAACAGATGGACAAACGGAAATAGTGAACAAGTGGTTGGAAGGCTACCTGAGAAACTATGTGTCGGAGCAGCAAAGAGCATGGGTTAAGTGGCTGCACATAGGCGAGTACTGTTATAATTCTTCATTTCATATGTCGATTAAGATGTCTCCTTTCTTGGCTCTCTATGGGTATGAAGCACCTAGCTTTGCCGATTTGGTGTTTGGTGATAGCAAAGCACCTCAAGCCAAGGACTTGTTGCAGCAAAGTCAAGACATCATGAAATCATTGAAGAATAATCTGCAGATTGCACAGAATCAGCGGAAGATGTATGCTGATCAGAGGCGTGTTGAGCGTTCTTTCGAGGTTGGGGATATGGTTTACCTCCGATTACAGCCTTACAAACAGTCTACTCTCAAGAAGAGTGGAGCTAAGAAGCTCAAACCTCGCTTCTATGGGCCATTTAGGGTCATTAGAAAAGTTGGAGCAGTAGCTTATGAGTTGGAGCTACCTTCTGATAGCAAAGTACATAATGTCTTCCACGTGTCTCGCCTCAAGAAGGCACTTGGACATAATGTGGTTGCCTCATCACAGTTGCCACCTTTGGATGAAGAAGGACAGTTGGTTCTAATTCCAGAGGAGATACTTGATTTCAGAGAACGTTCTTTGAGGAAAAGAACCATCAGAGAATATTTGGTGAAGTGGAAGAACCTGCCTATGGAGGATGCGACTTGGGAAAGTGATGAGATTCTGCAGCACCCTGGTTTGCGATTGCTTGAGGACAAGCAATCTTGGGGAGGGCGGACTGTAATGTCCCCGTCTCAAGCCTGACCGTTTTAGTGACCGTTGGCCTATTCCGGAGACCCGTAGGCTAGTCGGAAGGTAAAATTAGGGTTTCCTATTTTGAAGGAGGTAGTTGCTCGGAGTGGGTGGATTCAATGGCGGATTCTTTCTAAGTTTTTACAGAGCTTCGCAGTGGTATGTTCTTCTCGGCATTCTGAGCATCTTCAGGAATTTACTATTTTTAGTAAATTCTATTTTTGGCAGTTTTACAGTTGGGTTCAGCATGGTTGACTTCCTACTTCAGTTTGGTCAGTTGGCTTGCTCATTTATGGCTTCGGGGCACCATTGGAGAGATAAGTCGAGCTATTTAATTAAAGTCACGTTTTAATATTATATTTTAACGTTGACCCCCTTGGTCTAGCCTATTGACTTCATGTTGTTTTGAAAAGTGGTCTTTTGAGGGTGGCGCCTTCATTAAAGATTATTTTATAATTTATCAAAGTCAAAATCAAGCCTTAAGTTGGACGCATTTATTAAAGGGTTGAATTTATTTAAAAATGTCAAGATTAAGCTATGAAGAAAAGGGACGCCATCTTTTGAAAAGGATTAGGGTTTTGACTTGAAGAGAAGTTTAGGGTTTCGAGAAGTCAACAGGAAATTATAAAAGGAAGACTTGGATCCTCAATTCATCATCTTTTGTCTACAGTATTGTTATGCTGCCGGTTTGGCTCTGGAACTGCTTCGGGGAATGAAGGCCTCCTAGCTCGGGCATTGCTTCTTGCTTGCAACACAGCAACTAGTGATGAGATAACTTAATTTGTGAGTTGCATTTAGTTTTGAGCATTGTATTCAGCTTGTGCATTGTTAGATCTGTTTTGCATATTAGTGGTTTTCCGTATATTGCATTGTTTGCTACAGCAGATTCATGTTTTTATTCATAAGTCAAAAAACAACAAAAACATTGTTCTGGGTATTAGCCCATTATCATTGCTAGGTCTAGGCGTCATCTTCCTCTAATTTGCAGATTTTTTAGAGAAGACAGTGATTTTTAAGAGCAGATCGCCCTTCCTTGAGGGCCGTACCACCTGCTGATTGCATTGAATTCCGTGCATAAATAATATATGGCTGTTTGCTCTGTTTTCAGTGTCTTAGTCTAGGCGCCATCATTCTTAGGGAATATTGCACTTTGTTTCAAGTCAATCAGATGAGTTATGTGAGAGTTATGAACATATGAGTGATTTCATAGACTGCTGGTTATTGATTTAAAAGTGCAGATTTGTGAAAAAACCAGAATTATTATTTTGATCATTGAGAAGTTTCTGTTTTGGCACTCCTAACCAAGCTAAGGAGAGATCTTTATGATGTAATGTTAACCTATCAAATTCCTAAGCTATTGGCAGGCGAATGATCATCATTTTGTAAACTGACAGTAGTACTGGCAGTCATTTTCAGTATTGTTCAATTCTGATTTGTAACGCTCTCTTTCATTGTGAAGTTGTTTTGAAATAGATACATCTCCGCCCTATGGTAGCTACTTTCCCACTCTGGGTTAGCAAGCACATTCTGGGTGTTGAGTACTTTCAGCTTTCAGTATTTCTTTCAAGCATTGTACTTTGTAACACTCCGCCATATGGTCGCCCCTCACTCCATACTGGATTGGGTAGCACATACTTGGTGTCGAGTTCCCTTTCAGCACTTAGTGTAGAAGATCCTCTGACCATATGCTCGCCATCATCGGCGCCATTCTTGGTTAGAGTTCCTGCATAAGCAATTTGATTTAGATCCTCTGACCAATGCTCACACCTTGCCCACATCGGGATCCTGGTGTACATTCTGGTTAGAGTTGCTTCAGCACGTTTTGGTTTAGCTGTTAACCTTAACGGGTGCATTAATCTGTAATTTGAAAAACGAAAAAAATTGGCTCGGAATATTTCAAAATGAGACAGCATTCAACCAACTAGTGGGAAGTTTCATCTACCTCACTGCCACTAGACCTGATATCAATTTTGCCGTGAGCTACATTTCTCACTTCATGACAGCTCCAAAAGTTGATCATTGGCTTGCAGCGAAGCAAGTGCTACGATATGTGAAGGGCACTTCAGATTATGGCATTTTGTATGGCAGATGCAAGGATCCACAGCTGATTGGTTATACAGACTCAAATTGGGCCGGTTCAGTGGATGATAGAAAATCCACTTCTGGGTATGTATTCAATTTGGGTATAGGTGCTGTAACATGGACCAGCAAGAAGCAACAGGCAGTGGCTCTTTCCTCGACCGAAGCAGAGTATCGAGGAATAGTTAAGGCAGCATGTGAGGCAGTTTGGCTCCGCAGGATGCTTTCTGACATGCACATGTCACAAGCAGGACCTTCTCCCTTGTACACTGATAATCAATGGGTGCTCAAACTGGCCAAAAATCCGGTCTTCCATGAACGTACCAAGCATGTCGAGCTTCATTGTCACTACATCCGCAAGTTGGTAGAAGATGGATCAGTTCAACTGCAATATGTTCCGATAGCAGATCAAACTATAGATATTCTCACCAAGTCTCTGAGCCCGGATAAGTTTGTCAAATTCAAGGGGCAACTTGGTGTTGTTGACGGATTGACCATTAAGGGAGGGTGTTAGAATATTGTCATATCTCTATATTTAATGGTCAATTCTATAATGTTTCTACAGTAGTTAGTAGGTAGAGGTTGGTAGACATCTTAAATGTCTACAATTGTAGTTAGTTGCAGTACATAGATTCATTAATATCTACAGTGCTTTGTAATTTCTATATATTGTAATCTTTCCTTCTTGTTAATGCAAGCAAGCAAGTAAGCAATTACCAATTCATTTTCAAAACACCATTTTTAGTGCTTATGTAGAGAATATTGAGGATATGTTATTCAGTCACATTTTAATTGTGTTGGAATTTGATTATCAATGAAGACTGAATTTTAATGGAGATTTCAGTTTTCAGCTTGATAACTAATGCTGTTGAATTTTCAAGTTTTTTGGGTTTGATGATTCTTGGTTATATGAGGTTAAATTGAGCCAATGCCAATAATTCTAGGAGGCCTGAAGGAGGTGTATTAATGTTTAGGAGAAAAAGATTATGATTCGGTGAATCTATTGAATCTGGAAGTTAAATGGTTTCAATTAAAGGTGCTGAGTTCGTCAAAGTTTTTTGAAAGAGACAGGAAATTGAATTATCTCGGTGTCTTTGAAGGAGTCGGGAAAAGCTAGACGGTCATTGCTGGTAACCAATATTTAATCAAATTTGCTATCGCCAGCCTTTATGTTCAAGTGTCAAAGGAAGGAGAGAATACATATAATTACATGCTATGAGTCGGGAATCAAAAACCGGGGAAACATCTCCCTGTTGGCAGCCGTTACAGGTAAAGAATTCAATGCAAACTATTATTTCATGACAGTCGACTCATTCACAGATTTGAATAGAAAGGCACGAATCGACTCATTCACAGATTTGAATAGAAAGGCACGAATTTAGTGAAGCTCGAGTGAGATGAAAATAAGCACCGCCGAACCTTTGAAAGTCGTCCAAGTAAATTTGTATTGAAATTGGAGATGCCGTGTTATTTTTCGATGGGCCATCGGGTTTAAGGGACATGACTGCCTAAGGCGTCTCTCTTTCTTGTCTTTACTATCTTGCATTTCAATAGCAACACAAAGCATTATCTGAAGTCTTAAGAGTCGGATTTATCTGAGAATAAAATAAGCGAAAATTTACATTAGTTTACTTGCTGGTGAATACAAGCGGAAGTCTTAAGATAAGTTGATACTCTGTGTCGCAGCATATGGTAGAAAGAAGGCGTTAAAGATATTCCTACTGCATCATTTCTAGCAGTGTCGTTGGAGCTAGGAGCTATCCAATTGTGTTGATGTTCGATGCAGCTTCAGTCGCATCTTCCAGCCACGCATATTCAAGATCAATTAAATGGTAGACTATGTCTATTTAATTGATAGAGACGAATTCTTGAAGAGACGCGATTATCTCCTTGGGCCGACCTCTTTGTGTAGAGGCGCGATTTTTTTATTCAAGCCGACATAATGATTAATGAAGAGGTGCAAATAATAAAGAGTTATATTTGTTATTGGAGGCCGACCTTGAAGAAACACGATTTTATGGAGGAGGCACGACTTTTGTTTAGGCCGACATGTTTCTTGGAAAGACGTGTCTCTTCCATTCATGATGTATATATATTCAAAGAAACTTTGTTGTTTGGCATTCAGTTCAGTTCATTCGTTACATATCAGTATATCATCTTTGGTGTGAATTCTATACACATTCTTTGGGCGCGAATTCTGTACACATCCAGTGCGAATTTATTATTGCGAATATCATTCAAGAAGCAAATTATATAAGTCCGAATTCTGTCAAAGTGCGAACTTCTTCAAGTGCGAACTGTGAAGTATGATTTCAGTTAAGGACGATCTGTGAAGCGAATTCCTTCAAGAGCAGCAAGTACAGATTGCGAGTTGATCAAGAGCAGTCTGAGAATTCCTCTAAGGCCGAATCTGAATCTGAAGGAAAGTCAGTTTGTTTTTCTCTGTTCTTGCATCTTCACAGGTGCTGTATATTGACTTTATGTTAGGCCTCATTGTAAAGAGAATTGTTGCCACTGTTATAAATATAAGAGAGATCTTTGTTGTTGGGTTCTTCTCCCTCAAGAGGAGGGTTTTCCCAGGGTATCTGCTGTGTTATTGTTTCTGTTTTTTGAATTATTTTCTGTGCACATAATCTGGTCATTAAAATTTACAAATTGAAAGTGTCAAAAGACTACAGAGTCGTGGGGGATGAGACCACATGGAATGTAAAGAGATCGATATTTGAATTCAAGACCTCTTAGTATTTCATTTTGGAAGGTGGCAAGATATATTATATGGTGCAGACATCTGGAAGTGATTACAAGCTGTGCCGCCACCGCTTAAATAAGGAATTGTTGTCACATTGCAAAGGAACTGCAGATGTATGAATAACACTTGGCTTCAATCTTGGAGAAATGTTTGTTCTGAAGAAGACTGCAGTTATGAGACCTTTACGTGAGGAAAAAGAAAGAGTCGGCTAATACTTGTTGGGGTCTTATGCCAGTGTATGATTACTTAATGTGCCGCTGTTGCCTTAAGGGATATTTGGGAATCTCAAGCCCAATAAGCAAGTAACTTAGGCTGCAGATAGAGAAGTGGTGGTAGTGTTGGGTTAGTATACAGGCTGTGCGTGTGTCCGATTCAAAAAAGTTGGGGATCAAGTTAGTCAAGGAGTAATGCACTTAATATTCATTGATTAAATCTACTGTTGTAAGTTCTGTGCATCTATTCTGAATTTACAGTCTGGGTATTGCAATAATGTTGTGTCGGTAATTGTTGTATTGAATTACAATGGCTTCACTGTTTATTTTGCTTCCTATATAATATATTTGTCACACGTCTGGGAGATTGCGAAAAAAATTCATATCTGCTCAATACCAACATTCTTTATTTAAAGCCATCGGAAAACTTTAATTCAGAACAGCATGCGACTAACTGTTTGATGAAATGTTTGAGCCATTCAATTGTCAAAAATTAAAAAGAAAATTATAGACAGATCGGGGTAGTCCACTACATAGTTCCCCTTCATGGCTACAACAAATTAAATAGGGTTAATATGGGAATTCACTAAAATATTATGTGGTGTAAAAATCATGATCATCCTTGAATTCAATAAGTTAGAAAATGGATTAGATTTCACAAAGGTATGGGTGAGGTGCATGATAGCAAGCAAACATCTACAACCACTACCAGCATTGAAGTCCTAAAGTTATGATACCCATGAAAAAGCACACATTCCATGGTTACCATGCAAATCACACATTCAACCACCACATGGCCTAGTAGGCCTATTGCTACTTTGTTGGGCCCAAGCTTGGTGAATAACAATCACCTTGATGTCAAGGCAACACCTCACTAAGAAAAGGTAATGTTTTCTAGTTATTCAACAAGGCAGCCAGCATCTCAGGAACACCTAGGAATCCAAGCAACACCTTGTTCCAACAAGGCATCATTGTCCAATTATTAACCCAAATAGCCAATATCCCAATTCAACGAGAATAACCATCATCTAGCTTACTCACAGATGAATACAAAGCTCCACCTCTCTGCAAGGGTGACTTAAATAACTCACTAAAGCCTCAATTTGAGGAGCCATTTGTTCCACCAACTCACACATTAAGCACAAAACCAAACCATACTAGTTCACAAAGTCGCAACTCAAACCCACACCATGTGACTTACTAAAATTCATGATTCACATAAAGATTTATCCTCTCTCTCTCTCTCACACACACAGTGCAACACAATTGGCATACACTGCATATTTATAACAAACGAAACCATTGACTAAGAACAATGGGCTTCTACATTTGTGTACCAAATATTACAATCCTTTGACACACACGCACACATGATGCAACAAAATTAACTTACACACATACAAGCATATTCACAACAAACTAAATCATTCACAGTTAGAATTAGGTTTTTGCATTCATGTGCATAACCATTAACCATTTCATGAACCAAAAATTGCAATCCTTGGATTTCTCCAAAAGTGGAATTCTAACTCAATTATATGCAAGAAACAAGGCATTGACCCAAATTTTGTGCAGACAAAATCTAGCTGAAAAACTTAATATTTTCGGTCTACAAGCCATTACTTACTAATTTCTTACAAGAATTTAAGGTCATCCATGTTTGCCTTCCCATTGGGTGGCCTTATGAAAATTTCCATTAACCTTAAGTTTGGGTAAAGTGCCAAGCTAATTTTTTGGGTATTTTGACAAATGTTTGACAAAATGCCAACACTAAAACATTCCAATTATTTGTGTATTTTTTTGCAAGTGTTTGACAAAATGTCCAACTAACAAACAAATTGAAAACTGGTATATATATTTACCATTCAATGAGAATACCACAGCAAGTTACATTACACACAATGGACTCAGTTTGCAAACAAATAATCAATTAACACCACTGCTGGAATGGACTCTATGCATCCATAAATTGGTCTGAAGCAAATCTAACCTCAATAATGATGGAGGAATACAATGATAATGCTGATAAATGTCCCTGAAAATTGGAAATTCTTGAAACTCCCTTCTCAAATCTGTATGTCCTTGCAATCCTACTGAAGACTCTTATAGAATACCTGACAATGCTGCTACAATCTGAAAAAGACCTGTCCCAAACTGCTGTGGCTCACCTAGGAATGATAAATAACTAAGTTGCCGAATCGAGTACGGGCACGGGTACGGGTACGTGGGTACGGTACGCGGGTACGACAAAAAAAAAATTGGGGGGTGGGTACGTTTGGGTACGTCCATACAAAAAACATATAAAAATCATAAAAAAATAGTATAATTATAATTTACAATATATTAATATAATTTTTATAATATAATTAATATCATAATAATATTACTATATACATTATACAATATTGAATATAATTAATTTACTATTAAAAATAAATTATTAATATAAAATTTCAATTAATAAATTAATAATTAATTAATTATATGACTATAATATAATAATTTAATATTTATAGCTATATTAAAATAATAAATAAAATAATTTAATTTAAACAAATAAAACTAAAAGGTTATTATTTACACCTATAAATAAAATAATTCAATTTAATATTTACTCTTATATTAAAATAATAAATGAAGTAATATAAGTGTAATTTACTAAATAATAAATAATTTAAAAGGGATTTTTCCTTGTCATATAATTTAATATTTACACCACACTATTAAAATAATAAATAAAAATAAATAAACCTTTAAAACAATTTTAAAACCAACCCTGCTCATTTGTTTAAAGTTTTAAACTGCGAATATAAATAATTTTATAAAACAATTAGACAATGCTCAAATTTGCGGCTGGCAAAGAAATCCGTCGTCGAACCTGCAACCCAACCCGAACTTGCAACCCGTGCTGACCTGCAAATCGTGTCGTCTCCCAGCTCGTGTCATCCTGCAACAAGCTTCGACGGAGTCCACAAGGAGCTTTTAGAAAGAAAAAAACGAAAGAAACAAATGGCCTGTTGCAGAAAAAATCAACCTAGGGTTAGAGCGCGTTTTCTTTTGACGCGAAAAAGTGAAAAAAAAAAATTGAAATCTACGCCAAACCCCTGGGAAACGCTACAAATTCATCACATCATGAAAAAAAACGTCCAGATTCGTCAACAGTATGGTGAAAATGTTTTTGCCAGTCAAATCTCGAATCCTACCCGATTCAACAAGGATTCCAGGAGGTATCCGATTCCAATACGTCCCGTACCCGGAATCGGCAAGCAAGAGACACGATTCCAGTAACTTATTAAATAATGATAAAAGAGTGGCTGGCTAGGTGTTTGGATTACTAAAACCTTGTTTTAAGGCAGCAACTCCTTATTTTCTCACGCCTTCCTCAAGTATGCTATAACAGTAATGTATGGTACAGCTGGGATACTGAAATGGTACAGCCTGGAAAGGAAATAATGTATTTTCTCACAATGGAGTTAGCACTCAATCTCTTCTTTGTATCGATATGATTTGCAAGCAAATATTTTCAATAAATCTGCACTCTTCAACTCCTCTCTAAATTCTATCATAAATCTAGAAATGATATATCAAATGTTCAACACAATCTCCACAAATTCCAAACATTCAACACACCTGTGAATCCTAGATGAATCCACTCACAAATTGGTTAGGAGGGTTTTCGTCCTCAAGACCAATCCTTATCATAGGATATTTCTGTCCTAAAGTAGAGAGATGAACAAAGCTAGGGTTTTGAAAATGAAATGATATATCAAATGTTCAACACAATCTCCACAAATTCCAAACATTCAACACACCTGTGAATCCTGGATGAATCCACTCACAAATTGGTTAGGAGGGTTTTCGTCCTCAAGACCAATCCTTGTCATAGGATATTTCTATCCTAAGGTAGAGAGATGAACAAAGCTAGGGTTTTGAAAATAAAATGCCAAGAACGAATTTTCTTTTTCAATCTCTCCTGTTTATATCCCTTTTTTTTCATAATTGAAATATGATATTTCATTTCCCTCTCAAAGTGACTTATAATCTTTCTTTTTAATTTGACTTTACATTTGGGCCCCCAAAAAGTCACTTTTTTAATCTACTGTCCAATATTAATAAAATAATTAATTAAATATGAGTTGCCTATAAAATGAGTGACTTTAGAAAACTTAATTTAATTAATTAATTATTCCCTTAGCACACCCCAAATAGCCTACAGGAATTAAAATAGGCTAAGGGTCTCCATCAATTGATCATGCCTACAAAGGGACATTACAGTTTGTAGCTTATTACTTACCCCCCACATCGTTTCATCCTGAATTATCCCTCTGTCTAACCATTTAATCGAATAGCCTTATTTGATTAAAGTCATCATAATTCTCCTTAGCCCCCCTTCATGCCTACAACAAATTAAATAGGGTCAATCCAAGAATTCACTTGAATAATACATACAATGTAAAAATCATAATCAACCTTGAATTCAGTAAGTTAGACGAGGGATTAGATTTCACCCAATTTTTATTACCACCAATCAAGAATTACTAGCCTCACAAGGCCAACCCAAGCATCCAATTTGATGTTCCACCCAACCACCCTCACAGCAAGTATTCAGCTTCATGGGGGTGTGGGTGATGTGCATGGAAGCAAGCAAGCATCTACAACCAACTTGGAAGTCCTGAAGTTTTGATTCCCATGAATAAGCACACATTCACATGGACAGCACACAAGTTTCACCTACAACCACAAGATGGTCTGAGAGGGCTATTGCTACTCTATTAGGCCCAAGCTTTGGTGAACAAGAACAACCTTGATGTCAAGGCAACACCTCACCAAGGCAAGGCAACACTGTCTAGTTATTCACTTAGGTAGCCATCATCCTAGGAACACCTAGGAATCCAAGGAACACCTTGCTACAAGAAGGCATCATTGTTCAATTGTTCAATAAGATATCCAATATTCCAACTCAACCAACATGGCCATCATCTAGCTATATCACAAACAACTATGGAGCTCCGCTCTCTACAAGGGAGGCTTAAATAACTCATCAAGGCCTTAATTTGTGGAGCCACTCTTGCCACTTGCTCAAATACATTCATTGCAAAGCCAAACCACAGAAGTTCACAAAGTTGCAACTCAAACCCACACCATGAGACTTATCAAAATTCATGACTCACACAAACTTATCCTCTCTCTCTCTCTCTCTCTCTCTCTCTCTCTCTCTCTCTCTCACACACACACACACACACACACACAGCATATTTACAACAAACAAAATTGTTGGCTAATAGCATTGGGCTTCTACATTCGTGCAACACACACACAATGCAACACAATTGACATGCACACACATTGCATATTCGCAACAAACTAAATCATTGGCTAACAATATTGGGCTTCTACATTTGTGTACATAACCACTAACCATTCCATGAACCAAATGTTACAATCCTCAAATTTCTCCAAAAGTGGAATCTTAACCCAATTACATGTGGGCATCAAGGCTCCAACCCTAATTCCACATATACAAAATCTAGCTGAAAATGTTTGCCTTTGTGTTGGGTTAGCTTATGACAATCTCCAGAATCCTTCAGTTTCTAGCTCATACTTAGTTCCCCTTTGTGCCTACAACAACCTAGGAATTCACTTGAAAATTAAATACAATATAAAAATCATAATCAACCTTGAGTTCAATAAGTTAGACAAGGGATTAGATTTCACCCAATTTTCATCACCACCAATCAAGAATTGTTAACCTCTCAAGGCCAAACAAAGCATCCAAAATGTTGTTCCACCTAACCACCCTCACAATGGATATTTGGCTTCATAAAGGTGTGGGTGAGGTACATGGCGGTAAGCAAGCATCTACAAATAGTTTGGAAATCCTAAAGTTTTGATACCCATGAACAAGCACACATTCACATGGATACCACACAAGTCACACATACAACCACGACATGGTCTAGGAGGGTCTAGGAGGGTTATTGCTACACTACTGGGCCCAAGCTTGGTGAAAAAGAACCACCTTGATGTCAAGGCAACACCTTGCCGAGGCAAAGCAATGCTATCTATTTATTCACCAAGGCAACCATCATCCTGGGAATCAAAGCAACACCTTGGTACAAGGCATTGTTGTCCAATTATTCACCAAGATAACCAATATCCGAACCCAACCAAGATGACCATCTTTTGGCTTAATGACAAATGACTATGGAGCTCCACTACCTACAAGGGTTGCTTAAATAGGTTGCTAAGGCCACAATTTGCAAAGTCATTCTTGCCACCATCTCAGACACATTAGTACAAAACCAAACCACACTAGTTCAAAAAGTCACAATTCAAACCCACACCATGAGACTTACCAAAATTCACAACTCACACTAAGACTTATCCTCTAACACACATAGTGCAACACAATTGACATGCATGCACAATGCATATTCACTACAAACTAAATTGTTAGCTAAAAGCATTGGGCTTCTACCTCAACATTCATCCACACTGATATTTGGCTAGCTTATGCATTTTCTCAGAGCTTTCCTTAACTCTCTTCTTCTCAACTTAACTCATACTAGTGCTCACAATTCAACAACCTTCATCAAGGCTATCTATGCACTCTTTCGAGCTCTTCTTACTTGAACCCTATTGGTCAATTAGGGCAATTCAACAAATTTTCAAAATGAGCATTTGGAATGTTTCTAATGTCAAGGGATTATTTGATTTCCAAGACTCCCCACCCCATGCAAAATTCTTGGCTTTCTTTGAATGGGTGTTTTCTTCGTAGTACAGATTGGTAGATAATGCTACCTCATTCCTAACACATAAATTTTCCAAGCTTATTAACTACCCACAAACCGTCCTTGAGCTTGACCTAGCCATCAATTCTTGCAATTATTTTATTTATGTTGTTTTAGACTATTAATACCTAGTCTTTCAACTGACATCTAACTGCTATGGTTTTCTCCTAAACATTACAATCATTCTCCAACATTCGGATTAATTCTTAGCAAAATTAATGATATCAAATATAAGGTTTTCAAAATGAAGATCTAGCCCTTTAAAAGCCCACAAACAAAAGGAATATAACATTCCAATTTGAGTCTTCCATTGGCTTTGAAATTTGTTTGTTGCTAAGTCCAAGTGTCTTCCTCTACTCATGTTGCTTAATATCTCATGGATTCTATGGCTTTGACTATGGCCTCACCAAATCCATTTTTTCTTGGAAGGATTTATCATTGTCCATTCGTGGGCCTTTTGTGTGTATGGTCTTCCATTAGCAATATGTAATGTCCCCATTTTGGCCATACGCTCTTCATTTGGATTTAGCCTATTTCCAAGAATCTGTAGGCTACTCAGTTGTGGAAAATTAGGGTTTCCTCTTTCAGATACTGCTCAGTTGGCATTCAGAGGATGTTGTGCAGACTTACTATTTATAGCAATTTGCTATTTTTAGCAAGTCTATCTTTTGGCAGTATCTGTCTAGCAACAGCTCAATCCTTTGCAGTTCAGTGTTCAGTTTGGCTTTCTGTTGTTTTGATGTGAACTTACTATTTATAGCAGTTGGCTATTTTTAGTAAGTCTAATTTTGGCAGTGGCATCATCAGCAGTTCAGCTCAAGTCATCTTGCTATCCATCAGTTTCAGTATTGGCATTGGTTTTGGTTATCTCCATGGACTGAGTTTTTATACTTAGTCAATTTCATGTTTTTCAGTTGTACCCCACGCCTAGGCTTAATAATTTCATGTTGTTTTAAAGAGGGGACATTAAGGGGTCAAGTGAGCATTTAATTATTTAATAAATGCTTTATTGTTGCAATATGGAAATGGACGCCTAAAGGGGAAGTTGAATAATGTTTTATTATTTTAAAAAGTAAATGCTTAAAGGTGGCGTCCCTCTTGGAAGTTGAAGTGATTCGACTTTTTGGAATTTGAAGTGTTTCATTTGCCAATTGAAACTTATATATTGTTGTAGTTTGAAGAGCTGACTATCTTTGGACAATATTGTAAAGTTATACTGCTGGTTTGAAATCCAAAATCTGGCTAAGGGAAAGCTTAGCAAATTTACTCCATTCTTCGGGCTTGAAACTATGGTTCCCTAGATGGTCTATTGGGAGTGTGCTTCATTCAGAAGTGCATATTGAGCATCAAAGTGAAGGAATTGGTGATTTTTATCAGTTTTGTATTTGTTGGTTGTTACACAGCTGAAGTAGATTTTCATTTGCAGCTTTTGATATGAATTTATTTTGGTTATGGGTATTGACTCTCTTTCTTTCTAAGCACATGGCGAACAATCTTGGAGAATATCAGATTTTATTTTGATGTGTATAATTTTTCCAAGCAAAATCGCCCTTGCAGGCAAGCCGTACCTTTCAAGAGTACATTGGAATTCATGCCAAATTAATAGTAGAGTTTTGATGCTGGTTATTCATTGCAATTGGGGCACCAACCTTCTAGAGAGCATTTGCATTTCATTTCAATCAATTTAGAGGTATATTGATGAAGTTGTGAGCATTTGTTTGGTTTTTTTAATTGCTGATAGACATTTCCAGATTGCAGATTTATATATCAGATTGTTATAGTTATCTGATTGTGGCTTCTAGCATCATTATTTGAGAGGTTATTCATTGAAGAAACCATCCTTTAATTGTATATTGTAATGATGGTAAAAACACTTGAAAATTGCAATTATTTTTCATTGTAAGACTGAAAACAATAGTACTGTTTCAGTTCTTTAATTTGTTGTTTTTTTTTGTAATTAATTCACATCATTGTAACCCCTGGATGGTTTACCGCTAGTGTGGATAAAGAACATTCTAGAAGCTTATCTCTCTTATTTGCAGCTATTTCTATTCATTGTAAAGCTAGTTAGTAGTACTAACGGCTATTTCATTTTATTGCTGCAATTTATACTTAATTACACTCCCACAATTGAGTGGTTGAGTTTTAGAATAAACATCTTTCTTGTTTGTCAATTCCCCACACAAAATAAGTGGTTGTGTGAATTGTTTCCCCCCCACGAAATAAGTGGAAGAGAAGATTTAATGGCTAGCTTGCCGCCTTAATAATGTAATAATCTCACCCACTGAATAAGTGGAGTATTCCCACTGCTTGTGGATGCCTGCATCAGCAAATGAATTGTAATTTCAGTTCAGTTTATACCTAATAATCCTCTGACCATATGCTATCACCTCGCCCACATTGGGATTTTGGTGAACATTCTTGATTAGAGTTACTTTCCATGCTGATTTGCATTTGGAGCTAACACTAATCAGTGGTTTGATGCTGGTTTGTGTGTCTAATTTTGGGGAAAAAAGTAAGGGGAATATTTCACAATAAGCATTTATTTTGGCTTTTCGACAAACCTCCATCGCTCTTCATTGGCATTCCTACTTTTGTCACATACTTTGCATTCCTACTCATTTTTGCAAGTAACGTTATTGAGTTTTGAAATATTTAATTATCTCTAGCCCCTATAGAAGTGGAACCACCATGGCCATCTTGCTTTTTCAGTCACTTGAAGTGGTAGATGACCCTTTTGTCTTGTTCATCGCAGAACAATGGGCTTAGGAACAAGTCTCATCAATGTCCTTTGGCTTAGCCATGAAGATTGGCTTCTTTATGTGACTATGAAAGCCACCTATTTACTCAATGATTTCATCAAAAAATCCATCACATCTCCATGCATTTGGACCACTCTCTTGCAAAATCCACTTATGTAATCTTGCACACTTTGTCCCTATCTTTCCTTCAAATATTGCTAATCAATAAATCTATCCTCTTCAAAACAAATAAGATAAAATTGTCATTCAAACAACGATGAATCCATTTCAATTATTTATTGGCAAGAAATTCTCTCATAGCTACGTAATGAGCATAACTTACAAATCAAGTTAAAGCTTGACCACCCAATTTCAACCTTGCAACGGAAATTTGTTGTTCTTCATTAAAATGATATAACTGGAATATTCCACCAATTGGGCTATCCAATGGTCAAATTTATGAGTATCAACTTCACCCTCTTATAGATGAGTGTTTATATTTTCCTCTACTCTAAATGGAGGTGGAGCTTCAATGAAACAAGGATGATTCTTTTCCAAATTATTGTGTCGTCAAATCTTAATTTGTTTTGCCATCTCCATGGGAACTCCTAGCTTTCCCATGACCACCTCCAATATCTAATCCAATCTTTCAAGCTCCGTCATGAAGTGAGTGATGTTGGCAACATCCTCCTCCAACTTGTTGAATATGTCTTCATCATCAAGAGCCATACCACCTTCTTTTCATGGGTCATTGTCCTGAGTTGTATGATCCAGCTTATTGTGGACACATCATTGCAAAGGAACTGAGAGACATTTTCCTCTAGCACTATCTGATCTAGTGAGGAGCATACAACTGCAAAATTGAAAACTACAAACACACCACACAGAACCACATCAAAATTGTTAGTGTTTTTATAGCTACGGGAGGTATTTCCCTAAGCTAAAGCAGGTCGGCCATCATGTTTTATAAACAAATATCAAAATTACTAGGTCGGCTCTAGAGTGAGCTTGCCTAGTCTTGTATAAATATGTGAAGGTGTCTCCTCATTTTGGCATCCAATCAATTCATTCCAAGTTCGAATTCTTTCAGCAGCAGGCCTATTTTCTAAGCAGCAGATTAGCATCAAGGAGAAGTGTCATTACTTTTGTGTATTCAAGATTCGCTTCAAGGAGAAGTGGTATTATTCATTGTATGAGACTCGGCCTCTTCTGGGGCCTGATCTTGTGTGCTATTTCTGCACTTATTTTTCTGATTTATAAAGAGAATATCTTGCTGGGTTTTTCTTCCTCGAGTAGGAGGGTTTTCCCAGGGTAAAATACTGTGTTCATTGTTCTATGTGTTGTGTTTTCAACTTTTCTGCTTATTGCATTTCTGATCTTAAAACTAACAAAAATGAACATAAAAAATGCTCTGATACTAATTTAATCCATAAACAAGGTGGATATTCCACTCATTGAATTATCAACACAAATCCTATTACTCCAATAACCAAAATGACTGATATAACTGCTGATGTCTATGCAACTTTAGCATAAAACGGTTCTAAAACCATCTTTGTTGCTGTTAATGTGCATACACATAA
This sequence comes from Sequoia sempervirens, assembly GCA_007258455.2. NCBI lineage: Eukaryota > Viridiplantae > Streptophyta > Pinopsida > Cupressales > Cupressaceae > Sequoia > Sequoia sempervirens. The sequence continues at coordinate 135,832 of VDFB02183718.1, forward strand.
AGTAAGTTTATCATAGTAGAGAAAGCATAACTGAGCATGAAAATGGAACAAAACAAATTTTTGACCTAGAGAAACCCAATATGGGTGAAAACTTCAAAAGAGTGAGAGATCCCATCCTCAAGCCACTAACTCCTTCCTGATTAAAGAATTTTACTTCCTTCTAGAGTTTTTCATGTACTCCTCAAACATACAAATGGATGTCCAAATGCCTATACAGCAATGTCAAGTGTTTCTAAACTCCCCAATTACACTCCAACATATACAAGACTTCTTGACTGATGGAAAGTTGAAGAATTACAGTTAATTACAGAATGAAAGAAACCCCCTCTTATTAAAAAAAAAGGGAAATTATATCCCACGTGTCCCCAAAGACTCTTGGAGGGAAGCCCAAGAACTTCAGAAACTCAAAAGACAGAATCCCAAATGCTCCAGCTCCTCTATCCACAAGTTCTATATGTTTGTCATTTCTGTGATGGATTTGACTGCAAGTGTATAAATCCTCAATGCCGACTACAACCAATGATGAGTACAGCTGTGGTTGAACTAGTATGACAAGTTCAACCATAGTCTAAAGTTTAAACATTGCTAATGTTCTTTAGTTATCATTATTGAAGACCACTGGGTGTCCAAATCAGCCAAGTAACTTCTGTTCCTATTTTCCACCTTTTTGGTATTCCTGTCTCTTTCTATCTGATTTTGCCTTAGGGAAATTGAGACTTGTCTTAGCTTGGTGCTAGGAAGCCTTCAAGAATGAATCATGGTAGCAAAGTTAGCCAACATACTAATTTTACTGATCCAATTTCAGCTAAGTAGCCACAAAGGCATGATTAGCTTGGTGGTTAAGAAGATAGTAAAAGTGCAGGGTGGAGTCGTAACAGACCTGAAAATTGAAACAAATTTTTGGCAGCTCCTCTACCAAAATTGTTGAACTGGTAAGGAGTCCTACAGCCTGATAAATGCTTTCCTTCAGCAGGGCTTAAATTTCATGAAGAAATCAGATAGAAAAAGTTTTAATGGACTCGATACATTTTATAATTTATTCCTAGGAAATATGAACAGAAACTTGTTCTTAAATGCATTATGGAGGAAAGGGCAACTGCAGATTCCTTGAATTGTGTTGTGCCATTTCCAAATAGCTCTGCAACTTTGGCACCCATCAATGTCAAATCGGAATGTTAGTCTCAGCAGTCAGAGATGTAGGCCTTCATCTGGAAAATAAAAGGCATGATAAGTATGCCTTCTGGGAGTGCAGCTGCAATTGTGGTGAAAACAGAGGCAGAGCCTAGTGCTGCACAAGGAGTGTGAGGCAATCCTTTGTCAGGTCATGTCCTGATACCATGAAGCACAATCCCTGGGGTAGAATTGTGATTCCTGCATGAAGGCCAAGTGGACTTGGATGTCATGGTGTGGAACTGAGAGCATACTCAATTGCAGGCACTCATATGAAGTTATAACAAGATGTGGAGAGGAAGACACAGGAAGTCATGAACTTTCAACAATATGCAGCTGGCTAAAGGAACTTCATCAACTTCTCAGGCAACATTGATGTGTGGCTGCCTTCTCCTCTTGTTGCTTTACAAGACTGTCAGATTCACATTGGCCCTTAGCCATTGAGGACCCCTCCCAATACACCCTTTTGATCTCTGACTCTGACCTTGAGAACATTTTTTTGCTGTCCAGATCTACACCATCCACCCAATTTTTCATTGATGAGAAGGTTAATAAGTTGCTAGTTGTAATGTCCCCTTTTTAGCATGCTCATGTTTGCGGATGGTTTATCCTATAATTTTGACCTTTGTAGGCTAATGAGGATGGTTAGAGGGTCTTCTAAGGTTTGCATCATCTCCAGTGTTCAGTGATCATCAGCTTTGGGCCTTCGTTTGGCGTTCACAAGGGCTCCAGTGCTATACTTACTATTTATAGTAAGTCAGGAGACGGATGAGAGGGACCCTTACTATTTTTAGTAAGGCACTTGGTCGTCTGGAGATTCACAGAGTTGACCCCCGTTTTAGGCGGTTTGATGAAATCTTAAATATTTAAGGAGATATTAAAGTTTAAATGGCTCAAGATAATATTTAATTATTAAAAAGGCCATATTATAATGTTATAATGTTATAACTTAACGTTATAACTTGAGGGTCAATTTATCATTAAAAGGGGGCCATATTATTATTAAATATTGGGCGCCAACTCCAAAGTATTTAATGAAATATTAAAAGGATGCGAGAAAATAACATTTAATGATATTAAATGTGCCTTTTTGAGAAATTCGACTTTCTCAAAAGGGTTTATATATTTCACTTTGGAGTCTTTGCATTTCATTCGATTGAGCATTGGTGTTGATGAGTTTTTTGTCTGAGAGAGGAAGCCAAGGGTTTCTGAATCAGTTAGCCATTGGAGAACGTTAACTCTCCATTGTTGCAGCCTTTTGAAGTAGTGAAATATCTACTTAATTAGGTATACAGGAGGGCATCATACAAGTGTTCTATTTGAGCAGATTGGAGAAAATAATCAGAGGGTTTGAAGTGCAATCATCAGTCATTAAATGCAGAGATTTACACCGCTTCGTCCTTGCAGCCATTCGTGATTATTGAGTCTTCATTCAAGGAGGAACGATTTTCAGTTTGCAGCCCTGTTTGCAGCAGCAAGGGCAATTTCGTGACAGGGGCGAATTTAGCTTGGAGGACACTAAAAATTCAGAATAAATTTGTGAAGGGGCGCCCAAGCCTGCAGATCCCAGCCGTACCATTTTGGGGGGGAAAAGGCAGTTGATTGGAGGAGAATCGAATTATTTAAGAAGTGCTTTTTGACTGTAATTTCCCCTGGCAGCCATGATTATTGGTCTATCTTCTCCAGGTATGATTGTAATCTGCTTTCCTTGCAAGTATTCAATAAAACCAGCATTTTGGAGTGTTGCAAACTAGTTCTAGAAATATTATTATTGCTTTCTTTCCTTTCCAGTATTGTGTATTATTTGCAAAAAGAATTCAAAACTTCTGGAAAACCCTCATAAACACAAAAAAATCAAAAAAACAAAGAAGCCATAAAAACAAGGCCACGAAGAGTTCTTACACTAGTCTACTAGTTTGGCTTAGAGTAATACTATCAGTTTATGGCCTCATCTATGTTTATGGTTGTATTTTTGTAATTTTTTGGAGCTAAGGTGGTTGGCATTTACATGCATTGCACACATAAAGAGGTGTTCTGGTTTCAAATGTAGTTGCTTTCAGTTTGGAAAGAAGCAAGACCCATATGGAACCTTTATTTACCGATATAAAAAATAAAAAATATGCAAAAGCTGCTTTAAATGTTCTATTTAGGCTTTTATTCTTCAATATATCTAGAAAAACAAAAATCTAAAATATGTACAAGTGAAAATTTCATAATCTACTGATAACGTTTTCAGCGTTCTTCAGTGTCACAGGAACTGGCAAGATTAGATTTAAGACAAACATTTTCAAAGGGTCGAAATCGAAGTAGTTCAAAAGCCTATTGAACAGTAAATATAAGGCAGCATGTAGAGCTTATTTGATTCGTAAGAGATTCTCGTAATCCTCTAAGCCTTCAGGTTAAACCATGACCTGAAAAAAATCCCCTTATCTTACCATTCAGAAATAACAAATAAACAAAAACAGAACGCATTTGAAATCCTGGACTAACAATGGTACTTAAAACTTTTTAACAAATAAGGCTGATAAGGAATAAAACCAATGCAACCCATTTAAAATCCTCAACTAACAACGGTAGTAAAGCGTTTAAACAAATGCAGATGACGGGAATAAATAAAAACAGTGGTGCCCTACTGAAATCCGTACTAACAGCGGTATTTAAACATTGAAACAGATGTGGATGATGAGGAATGAACCAAATGGAACCCACTTGAAATCGTGAACAATAGGAGTGGCAATAAACCATTTAAATAGATAAGGGTCATAAAAGAATAGACTCAATGAAACCACTCGAAACCATGAATTAACCATGGAAATAAATATGAGTGACGATGGTACAAAACCAATGCAACTAACCTAAAATTCCGAATTAACAAGTGCAACAAAGCATTTAGAACAGATACGGGTGAGAAGAGAATAAAATTAATCGCAGCCACATGAAATACAGGAATAGCTGTGGCAAGAACGCATTTAAACCGTATATGGGTGGAAATAAATTCCTATGTATTGAATAAAACGAACCATAATCAAGGAGGATTAACCTGGAGGGTGCTGAGAAAGATTGTGGAGGGCCTTTTCAGCCATTTCATAGCGAATGGCAGCAGTTCTAATACGGCTTAGGCTGTCCTGTAGAAGGCCCACTTCTCCATCCACCTGCTCCTTCACCTGCCTCACCTGCTCCACTGTGAGCTTGTTTAGTTCGTCTGCTATTGCCTTGCCTTGATCTGAAGCCATGCCTGCCATCCCTTGTTTCTCTTCAAATTGTTGTAACAGACGAAGAGATTGATTAATCTATTCAAACCTTGTGATGAATTGAATTAATTTTATCAGTTATGTTCTACAAATTAGAACAGTGTCGTCGGCATCCAAAATAAACGCCCTCTCTTTTTTAAGATTCGGACCAGGGCTTTAAAAGGAATTTCTATTCAGGGTACGTGCGTTTGTAAAAGCAAAGATCCCTTGGTAAGAGTTCTTATGAAATCTATAGATGGATGATTAAGATTATAGTTTTCTACATAAATGAATGGATGATAGAGATTATGGCTTTTTTAATAAGAATATTAGATGAAGTTTATAAATCGTTATGGGGTAGTGTGGAAGATGATAGAGGTATATAATTTTTTCAAAGGCTTGGAATTGGATTCATTATTTTTTTAAGGTTTTTGAATTGGTTTTTTTTCTTGGTTTATGATTTTTTTTCGAAGATTGACCTTATCTCTTACACAAGTATACCTAGATTTTTGACATGCTTTCAAGATGAAAATTCTCTTCAATATTTGGAAAGATAAATAATACTCTTCTTTCTAGTTGTTTAGCTGATACTTACTATTCTTTGATGCTAAAGCCATGATTTGCTTTAATATGCTTATGTAGATTTAGATGCAAGCTAGTAAAGTTGCACTTGAAGTTGTGCATTTACAAGGGCTATTGGATCACTAGGGGAATGTCTCTTGCATTGTTGGTAGAGTCTTGTTGAACCCCTCCTCTCCTCCTCAAAGGCATCAACTCTCGTGGCTCTCGACCTCTAGTTTCTAAAGACGATATGGCCCATGGTGGATGATCTCGACCTTTGAGGCCACCTTATGCCTCCTCTTAGGGGTGTGGAAATGCTCCTAACTAGACCAACTAAAGCAAGTTCCCCCACCTAGAGCTGGTCATTTCTCTAATTCATGCTCAACAACCCTTAGATAATCCTCCTAAAGAAGAAGGTGCTCTCACTAGCTAGGAGACAATTGATGATCATATCCCTAGAGATGTTTGGGGCAATCTTGATGATAAAGGCCCTCCTCCTTCTAGATTTTCTTTAGTTGCTTAGACTCTATGGGGCTTGGTCTTATTTATGTGTATTCATCTTTGTTATGGACTTGGCCCTATTAGACTTTATGGGTGTTGTAACATGCCCATTGTTCTACATAGTAACTATCATATGTTTTAACCTCAAGTAAATAGTTTATAGCATCTAACCATTATGAGCAATAAAAAATTTCCTTTCATATAAAAAGATAGCATCCGCATTTGAAATAAACATCTTTCCAAACTTTCCCCATTGCATTATATCAAAGTATTACAACTTTCCAATAATATTTATTTCATAGTAAATAATTCATGATAATTCTTTTACAATCTTTCCATAGACATGGATACAAAATACACATACAAAGCTCCATTGAGCTTACTAGAAATAGATGTACAAATGGTCTAGGTATCCTCCATCAAATCTTGGTCACCAACTGATGAGGAGAAGCATCACTCAAGCGCTTTTCCGCCAACCTTGGACTAACTGCGTCCCCTGCACATCTACCAAACTAGTAGATGGACCTACACTTCAATGAAGAGATTGGTTTGGTAACCTCACAATAACATTGACCTTCCCTGAGCTTGGTGGTGTGTCCTAAACATTTCTAGATCTGTCATATAATGGCTACAACCTACCCATATGACATTCCCTATCTAGTACATAAATTTGGATTACAGTGAACTGATAGTGTAAACAGTGGAAACTTACACTACTTTGACCAAAGTATTCATCACCTAAAATTATGGAGTGGGAGTCACACGCTCACCCACCTTCCTAGCTTGATTTGTATTGACCATTCATAACCTATGCATAGGTTATCCCCTTACGCCATGGAGTAACCTTAACCCCATAAATAACCTATAACCTATATGTTATCTAAAACACATCTACTAAGTAAATCATAGTTTAACTCTAAGACTCAACTAGGTTAAACGTTAGCTATATAAGCTCTACCCATAATATAGTATTTAATCCCACTATATCCACCAATTTCCTTACTATGGAATATGTGCAAACACTTCAAGCAATATAGATTCTTATACTAAGTACATCAAGCTTTCTTTCACTTTGACATAAGAATAACATTTCCCTAATAAGCAGTTGAACTAATTTCCCAAACAAACAAACAATGTTACACAATCTTTTCAAATACATAAAAAATATAAAAGACTAGAAATAAGCATGCATGTTTATGCAATGCTTCTAATTGATTGAACTAGTTCCCAACACAACCTTCCCCAATTCAGTAAGGAATTCCCCAATTATCTTTTTCTCTCTTCACCAAAATCTCACTCTCAAAATCCTCTCACAACTCTCAAAAACTCTCTCAACTTAGAAAATCAAAAAATAACAACTCATAAAATCACAAGAAGAATACAAATATGTGTCCCTATTGAGATAGAGAGCACCTCTATTTATACACAAAGGTGAGCAACTGTAGGCTAGAAATAGGGTATCAAAGATGACACTTCTCAATTCAAATGGTTTGACTTAGCAAGATTAAGAAAATGTGGCAGCTAAAATCGTTGCATAGTAAACACATACTCAACCATAGTGAATGAGTCGCCCATTTAAATGGACAGCAAGAATGATAATCAAAAGTGCAAGGTTTATGTTTTGTACAGATCGACTCTATTTGGCCAGCTTTACTATTGACCAATTCACATATTTCCTATTGCTTCATAATCTGGAATTCATATTGCAAATTAGACTTCTAATTGGTTCTTACTTCTCACAAGTTGGTACCACATTACTTCCTACGCGCCCTAGTATTCCTTTGGTTGTTGTTTGCAATGACCAGGTCAAAGTTTCTTGTGCATGGATATTCACTTTTGCCTTTGCTTTGACTTAGTCTTGGCAGTTTAGCATACACATTGGTTTCCATATGAAACCATGCGCTTTTTCCAATACTATCCATATTTCATAATTCTCAACACTTTAAATACTTTAACCATTACTTATGGTTATGTGTTGCCTTATCTTAAGCGCTATTCTCTTTAACTGTATGTTGCATGCAATACTTAGCATATGCTATGTTTATTATGTTATGCGCTTGATAAATAATTCAGTGCTATAAAAATCATTATCATATATATGTACAATATATATATATATATGCATCATGTATTATGTATATATATATATATATATCAATTTACAAGTTTATAGAACTGTATTATTCGATATACAAATACACATATGTATTCTTATATTTCATATATTAATACATGTGTGTGTGTATATATATATATAATATGTATGTATGTATGTATATATATATATGTATGTATGTATGTATGTATGTATATGTCACCTTGTTCGTTGGATATTCCCACACATATGGGTAATCCGTCCATGAGCATGCGTAGATGTACGCTTATCTACACATATTCATGCACACATTTACTCATGTGTGTGAGTTTATCGTTGGCACATACATATATACATTTTATGTATATATCCTATTGATTAAATAAAGACACATAAAGAAGAACTCACACATCACAAAGAGACTCAACATTTTTAACCCCTAGACAAGAATGTTCACAAATAAAACCAAAAGCAAGATTAAAGGTAACTTACTATTTCCCAAACTATTATCTCGACTCAACTAATCTAGAAGTGTGTGTGTGAAAGCTCAACTTAGGTCTTTATCAAAGGTTACCAGACCAAGTTCTTCTCCCTAAGTGATACTTCCCCTCTCTTTAGGAGGCTTGATTCAATTCTTGCATCCAACTTAACACTTTGCAATAGTAGTTAGTTGAAAACAATACATTCACTTGCATCACATATTTTCATAATCAAAACATTTCATAACATCAAATCAAATCAACATTTATTCTTCATATTTCCAAAACACATAAAGCATAAATACACTCATCTAAAGCATTTTCACCCAACTAGGTAAAAGTAAATAAGTAGTAGCACTACGAGGTGTAACATATGCCCCCTTGCAAATCATCGCCCCCTATGATTTTAAGTAGCAGAGAGACATAAAATATAAACATAAGCACATCATAATTATTTTTCATGAACTCTCAAAAGCATGTAAGACATGAGGAAACTTCTGCTTAAATTTAGCATAGTCTTCCCAAGTGGCAGAATCTTCTACATACTGGTCCCACTGGACTTTGCATTACAAAACCTCTTTGTTGTGGAAGCAAAGCTTACATGTTCCGAGCACTTTGAGAGGCTTGATTGTTACCTCTCTTGGGTCTTGTACCTGTAAAGCATTCCAATCAATAACATGGTTATCCCTTGGTATATACTTTTTAAGGTATGAGACATGAAATACACTGTGCATCCTAGCAAGAGTTGGTGGCAACACAATTCGATTTAAGCAACTAGGTTTATTTCCTCAAGAACCTCGAAAGGACCTACATAGCACAAAGCTAGTTTGGATGACTTTCCAAACTTGATGGAACTCTTATGAGGTTTAACCCTCAACAACACCTTTTCCCCTACTGCAAAATTTTTGGGTACCCACTTAGAATCTGCATAGATTTTCTGCCTATCGTTGGATTCTACTAGCCTCTACTTAATAATTCCTACTTGCTCCTCCATTTCCGATAACATCTCTGGCCCAAGACTTATCCTATCCTCTAGCTTATCCTAGCTTATAGGAGTTTAACATTTTCTGCCATACAATGCTTCAAATGGAGTCATCTTGATTACAGAATGATAAGAATTGTTGTATGTGTAAATGGTAATCTTAGACCTACACAAACACAAACAAACAACATTATATTAGTCCATTGTGCACATCTAAATCAACATTCCCCATAAGATTCATTTGAAATATTAAGAACAAGAAATAACATGAAGAATATAAATAAAAGGTTATCTAATCTTGCTCGAAATAAATAAACTCTCAATCACATGGGGGAATTGGTGCTATTTTGATGTGGAAAATAGCCCTTTCCCAATTCCTTGCAAGCTTGATGATGATTGTTGATGATTGATTGATGCTCCTTGATAAAATTTCTCCATAACCTAGCTATGAAATGATGAAAATGGATGACAATGGATGAACTTGTGCATCATGATCTTACATGGATTGTGTAGAAGATTGTGGAGGATTGATACAATGGAGGAGGCCTCTATTTATAAGAAAGAATGATGGAGTATTGAAGATTAGGATGAATGTGGGATTAAAGATCAACCAATAACAAAATGCCACTTGTCAACTTGTTATTAGAGAGGGATGGAGCACATTTTGGTCAATGTGCATGATAAATGCCATTAGATTCAAATTTGAAATTTGAAAGTGACATGTTGGAGGGAGAAGAAAATGGAGTAAATTCCACTTGGCTCAAGGCAAATGACATGTAAGAGGCCTTTAATGCCTTGTTGGATGTACAAATCCTTTTGGGGGGAGATTTTCAAATTTGAGGAATATTCCATCTTTGATGCCCTTTTGAATGAAAATTGAAGATTTAATAAATCAATTAAAATGATTTTCATGAGCAAGTTGCAAAATCTAGAGGATTTGAGTGATTAGGATTATGATTAATTAGGATTTGATTAATTTAGATAGAATTTAGCTGATTGGACAATTTGATTTAGATTTTAGGATTTAAATAAATCAAAATGAGAGGAATAATGAATATGAGACTTAATTAAATAAAGTTTGATTTATTTAATTAAAGAGAATGGTGTTAGTTTTAAATCAAATAAAGATAAATTTATTTAATTTAAATGAGATGACTTTAGAGATTAATTAAATAAAATGATTTATTTAATTAATAGGAGATGATGACTTAATCAGATAAAATTAATTTATTTAATTAAGAGATGAAATGTGATGAATTTAATTAAATAAAGATTACTTAATTAAATGACTAGCAGAGGAGATGATTCAGGACGAACTGGTGTTAGTGATCAGGATTAGGTACACAGGATCAATCTGTATATTTTCCGTGTCTACAGTATGCAAACTCAACCAATGGTAAGTAATCCTCCCACTTGTCTTGTTGATCCATGCAATACATCCTCAGTAGGTATTCAAGCACCTGGTTCACTCTTTTTGTTTGTTCGTCTGTCTCTTGATGATAAGTTGAACTTATGTTCAACTTAGTTCCAAGTAAAGAGAACAAGGTTTTCCAAAACCTAGATGTTACACGAGCATCCCTATCTGAAATGATCTTCTCAGGAATCCCATGCAACCTAAACACCTCTTGAATAAATTTTTGAGCTATGACAAGAGCTCTATTGATTAAATTCCCTGGAATAAAATGTGCCACCTTAGTTAACTTATCCACAACCACTAGAATGGCATTGTGTTTATTCCTTGACATAGGTAGACCTTGCACAAATTCCATGCTAATGACTTGCCACTTACTTTTGGAAATATCATGTGGATATGAAAGAGTCGTAGGGTGATTATGTTCTACTTTTACTCTTTGACATTCTAAGTATCTTGCAACAAATCTTGTAGCACCCCCCTTCATACCCTTCCAAAAATATAATGGCTTCACATCTGCCAACATCTTCGTCACACCTAAATGTCCAAAGTATGGTGCATTGTGGACTTCTTTCCACACTAGGTTCCTTAACTCCTTTGAATTAGGTACATAAACTCTCCCTTTAAACCTTAGTAATCCATTTGGTTCAAAGTGAAAACCTCCATACCTTGCATCTCGTGGATTATCCGTGAATGCTTGTTTAACTTGCTCATAGAATTCATCACCCATGGATTCTTGCAACACCTATCCCTTAAAGTCAGTTTGAATTGTGACCATAGAAGCAATATGCCTTCTTCGACTTAGGACATCAGCTACCTAATTCTCTTTTCCCTTGATGTAGTTGATGTTGAAGTCATAATTAGATATCAGCTCCAACCACCTTCTTTGTCATGCATTTAGATTGAGTTGGGTAAATAAATACTTTAGACCGTGGTGATTGGTCTACAATTCAAAAGGTTTTCCCATTAAATAATGTCTCCACATCTATAATGCATGGACAACTGTCGCTAACTCTAAATCATGCGGGGCATAATTTTGTTCATAGGGCTTTAGCTTCCAAAATTCATAAGCTATGACTTGTCCTTCTTGCATTAAAACTCCTAATCCTTCACTCGATGCATCCATTATGACAGTAAAGTTGCCTTTCAGATTAGGTGCCTTCCAGATTAGGTACCTTTAATATTGGTGTAGTAGTCAACTTCTCCTTGAGTAGGTCAAATGTTGCTTGACACTTTTTCGACCACTCAAACTTCTTACCCTTACTCTATAATGAAGTAATAGGAAAAGCTACCCTATAAAAGTTTGCAACAAACTTCATATAGTAACCGTCCAAACCCATAAAACTTCTAACCTCTGGTACACTCTTGGGAACTAGCCACTCAAGCACCGCCTTTATCTTAGTTAGATCAACTGCAATCCCTTTTTCTGAAATTACGTGACCCAGGTATTGTACTTCCTTTTAAAAGAATGTACACTTAGAGAGTTTTCCATATAACTTGTGCTCTCTTAACTGTTGGAGAACTATCTCTAAATGTTTACAATACTCCTCTTCATTCTTGGAATAGATTAAGATATCATCCAAGAAAACTAAAACAAACCTATCCAGATAGTCTCTAAATACATTTTTCATCAGGTTCATGAATGTTGCATGTGCATTTGTAAGTCCAAAGGATAGGACTGTGAACTCATAATGCCTGTATCTAGTCTTGAAAGTAGTTTTGAAACTGTCTTCATCTTTGATCCTTAGTTGTTGATAACTCGATCATAGATCAATCTTTGAAAACATTGTCACTCCTCGCATCTGATCAAAAATATCATCAATACGTGGCAACGAGTACTTGTTCTTTATTGTAGCTTTGTTAAGCATCTGATAATCTATACATAAGCGCAGTGTACCATCCTTCTTCACAAAAATCACTAGCGCTCCCCAGGGTGAAACACTGGGTGTTATCAATCCCTTGGACAACTCTTCCAATTGTGTGTTAAGCTCCATTAATTTTGTTGTAGTCATCCTATAGGGTACTTTGGATACAGGTTCCAACCCTAGTACTAGGTCAGTGGAGAAATTGAAAATACTCTCTTGGGAGGTAGTCCAGGATTTTCTTTTGGAAAGACATCCACAAATTTTCGTAAGATGGGATACTTCTCCATATCCATTTCTCCAATTTCCACCACTTCTCCTTCTTCAACCTCTTGAGAATCTTGTGGTTAATGATACATGACATCATCTTGAGGAGTGACTTCCTTGGATTCTTCTAGTTTATCCATTTTAACTACAAAGAGCTGGCAACCTTTCTTTTTCACCCTATACATTTGCATAGCTGATATCTATCACAATTTCACTTCTCTAGGAGTTCCTTGCAAAAACACTGGATTACCTAGATCATGCATTCTATGGTTTTAGCATGGAAATCCACTTTAGCTTTATGCTTCCATGGCCAATTCATTCCTAAGATGACATCATAAGAACCCAAGGGTGCTACATACAAGTTTACTTCCATCGAGAAACTTGGAAGTTCAACCCTTGCCTCAAATAAACATTGATTCATCATTGCTCTTGCCTAGTTTTCATATTCGACAACCCAAGATTTTTCAATAAAACCAACCTTCCTAGAAATTTGGTTAGCTACTCTAGGTGAAACAATTTTTTTTTTGTGGCTCTAGTATCAATAAGTATGGAAATAGGTAAACCAAACAAAGTACCTGGAGTTTCCACTAGGGTGATCTGGTATTCAACTTGCCGATTGTCCACTGCTGCATGGATCCTTTGTTGAAATGCAACTCGTTGAGGAGGAAGTGAATTACCACGTGGTTGCGAACTTGATGGTTTTTTGGGACATTGATTAGAAAAATGATCCCCACCACATGTAAAGCATCCTCTTATTGGTCCTCTCCTTTGCGCTAGCCTTTCAAAATTACCATCATTCCATCTAGCTTTGTTATAGTTACCATTGTTGAAATTGTTGAAATTGTTGAAGTTGTTTCCTCGACAATCCTTCCTCGACTCATTCCACTTATTTTAGGATCATTTGTCCCCTTGCCTCTAAAATTCCTACCCCTCATTAAACTTCTTTGGAGCTTGATGAAATTGAGGCCCTCCAAACTTCTTTTGATTCCTCTCTCAGTAATTCGAGATGGCTTTGAGCTTTTGCTCTTGCTTGATTGCCTTCTCATATACTAGGTCCATAGTGACCAAACCATGTACATCCACTTCACATATTTTCCCATATAGACCCATAATGAACTTCCTGATACGAAATCACTCATCTTTTTAGTACATTGGTGCATACCTCAAGAGACTAGTGAACTTCTCCCAGTATTCATTCACTGACATATCTCCTTGCTTAAGATTCTAGAAATCAATGAGATTTTGATCGAAAAAGAGTTGGGGTAACTACCTCTTTTGAAAAATCTCAACAAACTCATTCCAAGTCAGCTTTAAGGAATTGATTCCAAGTTCCATCTTCTTGTTCATCCACCAGTTATAGGCTTCTCCTGCTAACTGGAAAGCTCCCCACACAAATTTAGTGACCTTTGAATAGTTCCTTATTTCAAAGTATTTCTCCATTTGAATTAACCAAGCCTTAGCTTCTTCTTCGTTGGTGCTTCCTTCGAATTTAGGAGGGGTAATTTTTCTCATATCCCTAGATAATTTAGTTGCTAATCATTTTCTCCAGGTTCCCTCAAAATATGATTACATCTTATCACTTTCTTGATCACTAGATTTAGTGTGGTTTTTTGAATCCTCCCCTTCTTCCTCATTGTTGGGAACTTCTTCATCTCCTTCATTGTGTGGGACTTCTTCTTCCTCTCTTTCTTTTCCCCTCACTTCTTGTTCAAGGTTTCCTATCTTTGCATTAGTTTCATCCATGATTGCCAGAAGATGGTCCAACTTAGCTTCAACATTATTCGAACCTTGTCCAACTTCTTGAATCCCTCTAGGATTAGTTCTTATCCTAACCATTGTCTTAAGTATAGTTATACCTGAAGGTTCATCTTCAATTAGATCCTATCATGGTTTACTAAATGCATATAAAACATTTCAAAAGAGCAAATAATCACATGCAAAATTTCATTGAGGTTCTCATACACAAGTTTTGATAAAAAAAACATAATATTTCATTTATTTATTAGGATTTCAATATCCTTCCTTTTCCATAGAACATTTGACTATTTAAATAGTCAAGAGGAGAGTATCCATCGGATTCACTCTCAGATACATAACTATGTGGGATGTAACCCTCTGATTTTTTCTCATCTCTATCCCAAAAAGAATAGTAACCCCCAGACTTATCTTCCAATACATATCTTCAGGGAAAGTATCCCTCAGATTCACTATTAGAGGCTATAACAATAACTTCAGCCATAGGTTCTACACGAGGGTCCCTAAATATGAACGCTAGACTGATACTACATTCTGAAGGCATATCCCTGGAAAGTGATAATGAGTCTACCCTGGCCAAAGAAAGAGATGGTAAGTTGTTGAAATTGATTTCATCTCTCATCCTTCTTCTCTCTTGACTAATCCATGATAGAGCATGACTAATTGTCTCGGTATCAATTAGCCAAATTGCATTGTCATAGTTGGTTCCCTTAATGGTACAAACAAGAGCTTCTTTTTCCTTCTTGGCCTGTAGGTAGTGCTCATTTCTGATCACTGACTTTCTTGCAGTTAACCTGAGATGCACCATCCTGGCACAAGAATTTCCAAACATTAGACTCATAATGTTGGAAGGGAAAACATAGCGAGAACATAGGTTCCAGAGCTGAACTCGGTTGCTCCGATACCACGTGTAACATGCCCATTGTTCTACATAGTAACTATCCAATGTTTTAACCTCAAGTAAATAGTTTTTAGCATCTAACCATTATGAGCAATACAAATTTTCCTTTCATATGAAATATAGCATGCACATTTGAAAAAAACCGTCTTTCCAAACTTTCCCCATTGCATTATATTAAAGTATTACAACTTTCCAATATATTGATTTCATAGTAAATAATTCATGATAACATTTCTCTTTTACAATCTTTCCATAGACATGGATACAAAACACACATACAAGGCTCCATTGAGCTTAGTAGAAATAGATGTATGAATGGTCACCAATTGATGAGGAGAAGCATCACTCAAGCACTTTTTCGTCAACCTTGGACTAACTGCGGTCCCCCGCACATCTACCAAACTGATAGATAGCCCTACCCTTCAGCGAAGAGATTGGTTTGGTAACCTCACAATAAAATTGACTTTCCTTGAGCTTGGTGGTGTGTCCTAAACATTTCTAGATATGTCATACAATGGATACAACCTACCCATATTACATTCCCTATCTAGTACATGAATTTGGATCACAGTGAACTGACAGTGTAGACAGTGGCAACTTACATTACTTGGCCAAAGTATTCATCACCCAAAATTATGGAGTGGAAATCACATGTTCACCCACCTTCCTAGCTCGATTTTTTTTTACCATTCATAACCTATGCATAGGATATACCGTTACGCCATGGAGTAACCTTAACCCCATAAATAACCTATAACCTCTATGTTATCTAAAACACATCTACTAAGTAAACCATAGTAACTCTAAGACTCAACTAGGCTAAACATTAGCTATATAAGCTCTACCCATAATATAGTATTTAATCCCACTTTATCCACCCATTTCCTTACCATGGAATATGTACAGACACTTCAAGCAATATAGGTTATTATACTAAGTACATCAAGCATTCTTTTACTTTCACATAATCTAATAACCTTTCCCTAATAAGCAGTTGAACTAATTTCCCAAACAAATAAACAATGTCACACAATCTTTTCAAATACATAAAAAGTATAAAGAGTAGAAATCAGCACATGCATGTTTATGCAATGCTTCTAATTGATTGAACTGGTTCCCAAAACAACCTTCCCCAATTAAGTATGTAATTCCCCAATTATCCTTTTCTCTCTTCACTAAAATCTCACTCTCAAAATCCTCTCACAACTCTCAAAAACTCTCTCAACTCAAAAAATCAAAACATAACAACTCAGAAAATCACAACAAGAATGCATATATGCATCCCTATTAAGGTAGAGAGCACCACTATTTATACACAAGGGTGAGCAACTGCAGGCTAGAAATAGGGTATCAAAGATGACACTTCTCAATTTAAATGGTTCGACTCAACAAGATTAAGAAAAGGTGACAGTTAAAATCATTGCACAGTAAACACATACTTAGCTACAACATGAATGAGTTGCCCATTTAAATGGACAACAAGAATGATAATCAAAAGTGTAAGGTTTATGTCTTCTATAGGTCGACTTTATTTGGCCAACTTTACTCTTGACCAATTCACATATTTCCCATTGCTTCATAATTTGGAAATCATATTGCAAATCAGACTTCTAATCGGTTCATACTTCTCACAAGTTGGTTCCACATTACTTCCTATGCACCCTATTCCTTTGGTTGTTGTTTGCAATGACCAGGTCAAAGTTTCCTGTGCGTGGATATTCACTTTTTCCTTTGCATTTGACTTAGTTTTGGTAGTTTAACATACATGTTGGTTTGCATATGAAACCATGCGCTTTTTCCATTGCTATCCATATTTCATAATTCTCAACACTTTAAATACTTTAACCATTACTTATGGTTATGTGTTGCCTTATCTTAAGCGCTATTCTCTTTAACTGTATGTTGCACGCAGTACTTAGCATATGCTATGTGCTTGATAAATAATTCAATTCTATAGAAATCATTATCATATATATATATATATATACATACATACATATATATGTACATATATACATATATATATACATATTTATATATGTGTGTGTGTATGTATATATATATGTATATAGCATATATTATGTGTATATATGTATATATATGGGCATCACACAAATTCATCGTCAGCATTATCAATGGAAAATTCACCCCCATTCACCAGCAATCACAAATTCATCGTGGGAAAATTCCACCTCATGATAAATTCACCACCAAGCTAAATTCACCGCCAACAATTCACCGAAGTGGAAAATTAACCGCAACAATGTTTTTTAATATATATTTTGTAAACTTTAAATTTTTTTGTTAAAAAATAATTTTCACCTGCGTTACCATTTATTGGCAATTTTATTTTTTAAATATTTTTTATGTTTATAAATTGATTTATTTTTGTGTTAGATTTGCTTCATAGTAGTTTTTATTTTCATTTGCATTTTTTATCATCAAAGTGGAAAATTATCATAGTAATTTTTATTTTGTAAACTTTAAATTTCTTTCTTAAAAAATAATTTTCACCTACTTACAATTTATTGACAATTTTTTTTTTTAAATATTTTTTATGTTTATTTTGATATGAATTTTTTTTATGATAATATATTACAAATTGATTTTTTTTTGTTAGATTTGCTTCATAGTAATTTTTATTTTCATTTGCATTTTTTTTAAAAGAGAACAGAGCATAAATGAGGTTCGAATTGAACAATATTTAAGTGGTCAAGAGCAGCAAAAAAAGAAAAAATACAAAAGATTCTGGTGAACGAATAAAAAAATGTAGTGGCTAAGTATGATGAAACCAACAATATTTGTGATTACTTGCGAGGTATAGCTAACAATACCAATTATTAAATTATATAGTTCTCCTATGTATAATTGATTATAGATCAAATTATTCTCTAAAGTTAATGCCATTAATTTTATTTTTTTATTATCATAAAATATATTGAAAAATATTTTTATTTTTATTATCATAAATCAAATTCTCTAATTCTCTAAAGTTAATGCGATTAATTTTTTATTATCATAAATCAAATTATTCTTTTGCAAAAAAAAAAACTTTTTTGAAATATATATTAAAAAACATTAATGGCGGTTAATTTTCCGCCTCGGTGAATTGCTAGCGGTGAATTTTACTTGGCGGTGAATTTTTCATCACAGTGAATTTTCCCACGATGAATTTGTCATGACGGTGGGTACTACTCGATTGAATTGGCGATGAATTTTCCTAGAGCCAACAATTGCATATATGCATATATGCAATATGCATATGCATATGCAACATATCTAACAATAGTACATAGTGTAACAACATACTGAAATATAACTTCATACAACAAATGCAAAACATACTAACCATATGCTGACTCCTACTTATGTTAATACCATTTCTTAAACAACATACTAAAATTTAACTTCATACAACAATTGCATATATGCATATGCATATGCAACATATCTAACAATGGTACATAGTGTAACAACATACTGAAATATAACTTCATACAACAAATGAAGAACATACTAACCATATGCTAACTCCTACTTATGTTAATACCATTTCTCAAACAACATATTGAAATTTAACTTCATACAACAATTGCATATATGCATATGCATATTGTGCATATGCAACATATCTAACAATGGTACATAGTGTAACAACAAATGCATACATGTAAGATTGATTGTAATTGAAGAACAACTAACCATGCATCTAGTTGAGCTGATTCGAAATGAACAACATATCAAACAATTGTACATAGTGTAACAACAAATCCATACATGTAAGATTGAGTGTAATTGATGAACAATCTAACCATGCATCTAATTGAGCTGATTGGAAATGAACAACATATCAAACAATGGTACAAAGTGTAGCAACAAATGCATACATGTAAGATCAAATGTAATTGAAGAACAAACTAACCATGCATGTAGTTGAGTTGATTCGAAATGAACAAAATATCAAACAATTGTACATAGTGTAATGACAAATTCATACATGTAAGATTGAGTGTAATTGATGAACAAACTAACCATGCATCTAATTGACTTGATATTAACATAAGTAGGAGTCAACCATCATCACAGATAGCTGTAAGGGAGAGGGGCCGATATTTACAGTCACTTTAATTGAAGAACAAACAAAGCATACATATGATCACTTGAATAGACATGTAATTGTAGACTTGCAACTTGCATATATATAATGGCTGTATTAGAACACTATCATACACTCCATAGTTTCGGGTGGCATGCACCTATGTTTTGGCCAAAGTATGTACATGTATGTGTGTATAGTATGTA